>BMAO01000280.1:0-89449 GCA_019973975.1 Trichonephila clavata | reverse complement strand
AAATTTCAATTTTATTAGCAAAAAATATTTATCTATTTAAATCCTTAGTATCCCTATCCTTTTTATAAAAAGTAAAAATCATTTTTAGGATTTAAGAAGAAAGTCAAATCTTCAAAGCCCTTATCTAGAATGAAATTTAAATATTGATTAGCATAATTAATTGGAATTTATTAACATTATATTCTATTGCTTACTATTCCGGAGTTCAATGAAATGATTTTATACTCGTTAGTACAATGTCCTGTAAAGCTAAATAGTTTTCTAATGGAAAATGCATTTTTTTCCGTTTGCGGAAATAATACCTATAATGAAAGAGAAGTAACTTTTAATAGATCATCAGATTCTCCATTAAAATCTAAGTTTACGCAAGAACAGCTCCTAAATTTTAGGATGTAAATTCATGCAAAATACATGGGATTTGTTTCACAGTTTAAACATTTTAATGCCCTTCAAAACTATGCATTTAAATGGAAAAACATTTTTGAATGTATCTGCGGGAAAAAAAAGAACAAAATATAAGAAAAAAAATGAAACACTGAGAGAGAATATGAAATGTGATTGCAGATGATTTCAATAGATTTAGACTTTAACAGTTTGTATAACAAGCACATATTCTAGTTACTGAATATAACACATGAGTAAGTATTACTTAGATCACAAATTAATATTACTAGTGATTATAAATTATATTGAAAAATAACAGTAAAAATTTTGATGAAAAATATAGTACTTTTTTTAAAAATTGTCTTTACATGAAGTACCTATAACATGTTGATCTACTTCAAAATATCATTTTTTTATATAATTGCATTCTTTATAGTATTTGTGTGTGTGTGGAATGGAGCGTCCTGAAAATACCTTATAGTTCTAAGGATTACGTGAGTTTAAAAAGCTTGACAACCACTGTGGCACATAAATTGGGTTCGCTAACTAGTATTATCCTAACTTGTACACAATACCACCCGTTTCACGTTATAATTAGCACGTGCAGAGTTTCACATGATAGACCTTTGCTAAAATCAAAATTCAAATCACAACTCAGCTGCGGCTCTTTAAAAAACAATAAAAGATACAAAAAATATTTTAATATAAAATAAAAATTAATGTTCTAATTAAACATATAGGATTATTGCTCAAAGTGCAGCTTTTTATACCCAGGAGTATATTACAGAAGCCTTTCATGAAATGCAGTTTCCTAGTTTATAAAAGATAGTTGAAAAAAAATGCAAATGATTAAATTTAAGACATTAGATAATAAGTATTATGAAAGATTGTGTAGATTTCCCTTGAATATATGGCCTGATTTGAAAATACCAGATAGTAACATATTTTAATTGCGTGACTTTTTACAAACATTTTTTTTTTTCATATTTGTTTTTCACTAAAGATTTAGAAATTTGCAGTGCTTTTATCTTAACACAATACAAAGTGTGCGCAGTTTTAAGACACACACACGCATTTCAATGGTGAAATGAATAACAAAATGAACGACATCGAACACTTTGTTGACAGTTTGATGCTAAAAAAGCCAATGCAAAGAAAAATATTAGATTATTTTCCAAAAACTCAATAAATGTTTTGTTTTTCAAAAAACTTTAAAATTTTGTATTAATTTTAATTTAATTCTTGTGAATGTTTTTGTTTCACTGATTTTTATGAAATACATGCATATACTTTCGATGTAGATAAAATAAGCTCTGATAAACTTAATTTTGTTGATATGTTTTTTTTTTGTACTATCTCTTAACACGCAATTCTTTTAACAAAATTCTTCAAAAAAATATTTCAGTCCCTTCAGTTTCGTGTTAAGTGATTTTCACTATATATGTAATAAATCATTTGTTTTTTGCTGGACTCTTCAAAACATATATTCCCAAGCTTTTTTGTCTCATAGACCCCTTGTCATGTTTTTCAGGGGGCAATGTTTGGGATAGACCCCTGCTTAATTAATATTGAGTTTTTGCAAATTTATCAACTTAACTGTCTTTTTGACAGCTGGTACTACTACCCCTACGTTCAAAGAATTAAATTTCTAACTGTAATGAAGTATAGTGTTTAAAATTTAAAAATCACTGTGAATTAATTAAATTAAAAGTTAATTAATAAATAATACTGTTAAATAAAATAACTAAACAATAAACAAATGATTTTAATGGGAGAATCTGGTGTTACAATATCAAATTTTCAACATTTGGTATCAATTTTGTCAGATTTAACCTTAAATCTCCTCTGTTAGTAGTGTTCAATTTTTTTTTTTTTTTTTAGTTTTTGGAGATAGGCAACATTGTGCTGAAACTCCTTCACATTCGGAAAAGCAATTTGAAATTTCCTCGCGATATTCTATAGTTCGGGACTAATAACAGGTTTCACTTTTTAAAGCCAAAATTCCTGACATCTGTTTCTAAACTTTAAGACCTTCGTTAGAGGTCATTATGATCAGTCCCTATTGTAATGTGACATTTTTTCTTCAATGTGACCATATGAATCCATTGCCGATTGTGGTATTACCATAGTTAAAGCATTCTCAACCCTGGTTTCAAAATCTGAATTAAAGGCATTTAACTGTTGAACTTAGGTTAATATGTCCTGACAGATTGTCTGTGTCCAATTGATAAAATTCGGGATCTCTAGTATTATCCTTCTTTAGCTGATCTGGCGAGAAATGCTGAAATAGTTCTTGTTTTAATAAAATTCATGCTGTCCCCTTGTAAGTACAAACTAACCTCATTAAATTTAGTAAATAAATCTGTTAAACGGGTAAAATTTAGTTTCCACTTGATTAATTTTTTTTTTAAATTAAAGTCACGTTTTTGTTTTATGAGACCCACTATCATAGGTATTTTTATTTATTGTAAAACAGCTTATTCTGACGGTTTATGTTGCTATTTGATCTGGTGAACGTGTTAAGATTTGTCAATAATAATATTC
Source organism: Trichonephila clavata (assembly GCA_019973975.1). NCBI lineage: Eukaryota > Metazoa > Arthropoda > Arachnida > Araneae > Nephilidae > Trichonephila > Trichonephila clavata. Next base: position 86,521 of record BMAO01000280.1, on the reverse strand, counting down.
ATGGAATTGGAAAATGCCCCGTAGTCATCACATTCTCTATGAAATGAAGCATTCGTTAATTTAAAGGTGTCATTTTTATGAAAAATTTGAAAAAAGAATATTCGAATACTTAAATTTTTTTTCTACGAGAATATTTATACCAAGAAATGCAAGAATGTGTGTGAATTATGCATCATTAATACTAATTTAAAAGCAAAAAAAGTAAGGTCTCTCTCTACATATATTGTGTCAATTTGAAGGAAGAATCTACATTTTGCCTACATTATTTTCTGAAGCATGAAATTCTAATGAATTTAAAAGGCTTAATTTAAGTGTTGGTTTAATTAAGTAATTTTATTTTATCGAAAAACATTCTATTTGATTTATAATTGTTATATTAAAAACAATACAAATTTCTAACCATTTGTTAAGTGGAATAATTATATAAAATAAAATTATTGGTAAGTTTAATGAAATTCATATGAAATTTAAAGATTTTTAATACAATTTGGTATGTTCAAATTAATCAATTTATTTTTCATTCAAAGAAATCTATTTTTAATAAAGTTTAGTTTTTTTTAATGCTTATAAAATCAGTCGTTTCCATTTCTACTTTCTTTTATACATTAAAAGACTGCAGTTCGTGATAGATTTCCGCAGTACAGACCTATTTATAAGAATCTACATTCTAAGGGAAAATTCTACATAGTATTTAGTTTTCACGTCTATTTTTACTTCGTATAAGGTATTTCTATAGCTTTTATCTTTTTTAATGGGTCGCAGTTTAAAAGATTAGTCATGGGTTCGAATCCTGATTTTACCAAGAATTCCCTTTGTGAAATTCTGCAAGTGCGACTTAATATAAGAAACGGGATCTCAAATTTCTCGAATGATGTTGTGTGGTAGTTAATAAAATACAAATTAAACATCCTAGCTGAGATGTGATTGCATATAAATTTGAAGTCTGCAGCCAAAAGAACCCATGTTCTTAAATTTCAATGTTAAATTAATTTATAAAATTAGTTGTCCATTTTTGTTGTTTTTTAATTAATAACACTATTTGATTACTATTATTTAAAATTTAATTTTTAGGTTTAAGAAATGTTGAATAATTTTTAGCGATACAATGAATATGGGACAACTTTCTTCCAAAAGTCATTCAATAGCCAATCCATCTAACATGTATATTTTTCATCTTTCGTGCGAACGCTTCAATTAAATTCAAATTCAATTACTGAAAAGCTTTAACTTTATTTAAGCACATTTGCTACTTCAAATGTTTTAATATCAGAGCATATTTTAATATTAAACTTTGTCAAACTATATAAAAATAATGCAAACATTTTATATTCCTAATTTTTCAATACTTTGATTTTATAGCATTATAAAATTTTTGAAAAATATGTAAGTGATTAGGTAATTAGCTTTTATGTGTGTTTTTTAATTGGCTAAATTGTGCAAATTATATGCACTGATCATTACTTGAACTTTATTTTAGATTAGTGTTTTCAAAAATTGACTTTTTTTTTACCTTTCAAAATTATTTTATTTTCTCATAAGGATAAGAGTATTAGAAATTTAAATAAGTAAATTTGAATTTTTTTTGTTTTTTTTTTTGCTGTTTGTGAAATTTAAAATGTTGTGGCTTTTTCTAAGTAACACATAGTTTATAAAAAAAGGAATACAAGCTTCGTAAATTTTTTTTAGTTGGTATGAAAATTAAAGCATTTCGTTTCAATTGTAATAAATATAGATTTCATTTGTTGTTAACAGAGGACTTTTTTTTAACAAGTGAAACAAATTCAGTTGATCAGTTCAAATACTAGCCGTTATACCCCCCCGCGGCTAGTATTTTTATATAATTAATCACTGAACAAAACTCATAATATTTCATATTTCGTACTTGTTGAAGATATTTAATTAAAACTTTAGATCGCTTACAATAAAATGACTGGTAAAAAAAAAAAGTTTTCTAAACTGATGATTTTCAGACAAGAAGTGAACTATAGTAGCGAAGCAACAAAAATAAAAGAAAAAGAAATTCTCAGTATAACTTGAAGGATAGTTTTCAAGTATTTGAACCACTTTCCAATTCTTAACAAAAGGGGAGACACTCCCCTTTTTTTCAATCTTTTGGACCATGCCGCAAAAACAGTACTAGATTTGTTGACCTCAAAACGGTATCTTTCTAAACATGAAAGATCAGAAGAATTATTATGTTCAGTTTTGTACAAAAAAAAATAAAAGGGATGTTCATATTTGTAAATATTTCTAATCGCAATATTTTTGTTCGTTCCCAATTATGAACGGAAAATTAAAAGCTCACACACACACATTTTCATTGAAAAGAATTTTTGCATCTTATATGTTGTTTAGGGGGAAAAATCATTTAATTATTTTACACACATGTATATAGAAGTGTTTTACTAAATGAAGCAAGAGCTTTAATAAATTTCCCTTAACTGGATACAATAAAAAAAAAGATCATGTAGGATTTTAAGGAATAAAGAAATTTGAAAAAGGCACTAGCAAACCTCTAAAATCCTTTGTTCTAAATTGCCTTAGTTTGTTCTATAAATAAATGTTAAAATTTTGATATGTTAATTCAAGATAAATATATTTATATCGATGATTGATCAATTTCCTGTTAAGTCAAGTAATACAAATAAAATATCCATTTTATCCCTCTTTCAGGAATCCTGTCTAAGAGTCATGATGTTTCAGTAGTTAAGAAATCTAAATTAATTATACGTGAATAATTCAGGATTTATTTTCCACACATTTATCTGGAGCAGAAATGAATTTTCTTGAACTATATTCACTAACTTACGCACTATCAACAATTTTTTGTAAATCTTTATTTTTTCGAAAAACTATTAATAAAAAAAAGAGAAAAGCAATGAGAAATATGAAACAAAATACCATACTGCAAGTATATATTCACTTCCAAAATATATCTCTTAACTATTATATCGAAAAAACTTTGTATGAGTTAATCTTTGTGTATAATAAATTAGCTGTGAATAAATTTAATGGAGGAAAATTCAAAGTATTGATTTTGTAAGAAACAAAAATTTTAACTAAAGTTGTTTATTTCTAAAAATATGAGAGATTATCTCCTTTAATAATTAAGATAATGATAAAGATAAAACAAATAATACATTTAGAATAGTAAGAGATATAAAATTTCTAGATTAGATCCAGTCTTACTATATGTTGACTAGAAATTCTTACTGATTATACTAAAATATGAGCTGGCAACCCCCTTTCCTAACTGCCACACCACATCATCGGGAAGACATTGAGCCTCTACGGATTCAATGTACATCGGCCTGCTCTGCAATGGTGGGTCCCTTGTGGCACCAGGACTCGAACCCGAGACATTCCAGCCTCGAGTTCGTGACCATAACTACAAGGTTACCGCAATCACTATAAGGAATTAACCAAAAGTATTTAAATTTTTAAAAATCAAAATTTAAAACATACGTAAAAAACTCAGACGATGTAGAATTTCCAAACATTTAATTAAACATAGTATTTTGTATGTAGAAGCATAAAATAAACAGTAAAATAAATAAATAAAACTGAAGCATTAAAAAAACTTTATATAAAGTTTGTTAATATATTTTTGTAATAATTATGTTTCGCATAAAAAAAGTGTTTGATGACTTAATAAACGAGTTTTAAATATTTTTTTATCAAGATACTCGAATGGATAATTTCATCAAGAAACTCTGCAAAATAAAACATAGGATTTAGCAAAAAAAAAAAAGGTCAAATTTAAAGATGAACACAAAGAATTTTTTTTTCTTTGAATACGCAAAGAAATTTAGGAGTCTTCAAATAATATAAATTTGATTATTATAAGTTTAGAAAGAAAATGTCCTCTTATAAATTTAAAGTACCACTTCTAAATTTCTTTAAATAATTAAACATTATGTCCTCGTAGAATTTAGATATTTAATGCACAGAGCCAATTCTTGAATTACATTTACACGATTAATTGCTTTCAAGTGCTAAAAAATAGTTCAGCTGATCGAATCAATTAGACGGTAAAGAATGCAATGATTGTTAATTAAACGAATACGAAAAAATTAAAAGTTAATTTATTGTTTTCGTGGCATATAAAAAATATTCAACAAAAAAATTTCTGTTTTTTGTGACCTGCGAATTTTTTTTCGCAAAAGATATGTTTCTATATAGTTGACTGAATAATATTAAACATTTGAATTTGTGTGTAATAATCTACAAGATAATGTTTTATATTAATGATTTCTGTACAACATACTCTATATTTTATAGAATTTTAATGTTGAAGGTAAAAGTTACACAGTATTATGTCAAAAAAAAAAAACAAAATTTTATATGAGAAATAAAAAATCCAGTTAATTTTTATTTTCTTACAAATGATTAATAGTTAAGTATATTTATTTCATAAATTTTTCTCATTTTTGCATCCTATCTACAAAATTCAATGATACTTTAGTACGTAGATGTTACATATGACACAATCGAATATGGTATGCTATAAATCATACCATGTATGATAATCTAAAATAAAAAGTTTACCAATAAGTTCAGTGCTTCTCAAATTTTAAATATTGACGACCCAATTTTCAATCATAATTTTCATCGCCCCCCCCATACAATAACATTGTATTGAAAGCAATAATAATGTACTTTGACGCTGAAATTACAATACGACTATAATTATAAATAACACAAATTATCAAGATATATTAAATTTTGTATATAGCAAGCTCAAGGAAGTCGGTAGTAATTATTAAACTTGTTCTTAATTTAATATAGATAAATTTATTATTAAATGTATTGTACTGTACAATTTATAAGTATATTATAACAGTGTACATGGATATTTGATTAATTTTTATATCAGAATTTTTTTTCCTTTGCTTTCTTTCAATAAATTAATATATAGATACATTCTTAATTAATCTTTTATTTCCGACATGCTCGCACCCTCCTTGTAGGGTTATCCCACCCCACTGGAGAGGCGCGCCCCACAGTTTGAAAAGCACTGAATTAATTTATATTTTTTGATGCTTTTTTTTACTGATTTTGTTTTAAGTTCTGAAATTAAGAAAATGCTATTAATCATATTTTTATTGGCTATGATCTTTAAACAAATCAAAAAATTAATGCTATCATTTTTTAAAAATTGACTATGACCTCTGAAAAAATCTAAGTCGTGTTGATTAAAACATTCATTCTTGTTTTGCAAGGAGAAAAGTGTTTAACCAGAACATATTCTTTTTTTCAACATTCATTTTAAAATTTTGCAATTGGCATAATATATTCAACCTTCAGACATAATATGATATTTTTAAAATCATTTTCCAAGTTCTTGAGATTACATGTTTTTAAATGTTTATCAACTTTTATTAGAAAACAGTGGATTAAGAGCACATAAATTTTGTTATTTCATCATTGTCTCAATTCTATTTTAATTTTTACGTGGATATTTAAACTATGTCAATTATAACTTTTGCTATAATTGTAGTTTCATATGGTTTAAATATTGAAATATAAATTGTACAAAATGGAAATCACTCATTTTCAATGAAAAGAATTTTTACATCTTATGTCCTGTTTAGAAAAAAAAAAAATCATTTAATTATTTTACACATATGTATGTAAAGTTGTAAAAGTAATTAAAAGGAATAATATCAAGGAGGATTCAAAAAGACATTAGTTAATTCTAGAGTTTTTATTTTGATTAGTTTCATAAAAAAATACTAAATTTTGAAATCTTAATTTAAGATTAATATGTTTGTATCCCTAATGAACTCTTGATTGATGAATTTCCTGTTCATTCAAAGTGGTGCAGCAAAGATATCAATTTACAGTCACCCCTTTCCAGCAATCCTAGAAACCGTGATGTTTTGGTAGTTGAAAATTCTAGCTTTATTATACGTGGATAATCCGAGATTTATTTTCAACACATTTATTATCTTGAGTGAATAAATATTAGCATTACGCTATTCAGCTACTCGAGGGTTTTTGGACCTCGTAATTTTGAACCACGGTCAAGTGACGAGGACAACACCTGAGCTGGCAACCCCTCTCCTAACTTCTACACCACACCAACGAGAGAACGTTTAAGCATCGATAGATTTTTTATGCATTGCCCCCTTACAATGCGGGTCTTCAGTGGTATTGGGCTCGAACTCATGACACACCGACCACGAGTCCGTTAACTTGACCACTAGGTTACCGCGGCCACTTTTATTATCAGGAGCAGAAATGAATTTTCTTATACTATTCAGGAACTCATGCAATATCAACAACTTTTTGTAAATCGCTATTTTTCGAAAATCTGTAGTTAAAAAAAAAGAGAAATATAATGAAAATTATGAAATGTGTAAGATATTGTACTGTATATAAGTATATATTCCCTTCCAAACTGTAATAAAACCCTTATAACTATTATAGCTAAAAAAACCCAATATAAAATAATGTATGATTTAAAAAAATAAATCATCTCTGAATATATATAAAGGAAGAAATTTTTTTCAGAAAAGCATTCGATTATTTCGAAAAATCTGAGTGATTATCTCTTTAAAAATTAAGGTAATGATGAGATAAAACAAATAATAGATATTTAGGATAGTAAGATATTTGAGATTTTTGGATTAGTTTGACTAGACAATCTGCACTGATTGTACTAAAATGTGTGTTTTTTCATAATTATAAATAATTATTTTCCTTTGTTCTGGCAAAACATTAAAACTATGTTTCATTTGATACTTGTCTCGTATTTATAAAAATAATGAAATTTATAGCTTCGAATTTAAATAATAACTTTTTGCTTTGAAAAGAAAAAACTTGAAATTTAACTTAGTTGTCATGTACATAAAGTTTTTTTTTAATCTCATTTTGAGATAAAAAAGTTTAAAATGTGAATTCGAGAAATCGTTTAACCTACCCTTTAAATTATACTGGTAATATTTTCAGAAAACATCAACACTGAAATGAAAACCGGAATGTCAGGAATTCAATGTATTACTACGCCGAGTTTTGTCTGAGGAGAATCGTATCGCATATGGTTACTACAAACCGGTTCCTCTCAAGGATACGCCTTGGCGATCGATCTTCGGCTAGAAAAGAGAATTTGGCGGTAGAAAATCCAGCCCACGTTAATGAAGATTTCCCGTTTTGAGATTTAGGTTTTCTTACCGATATTACAAGACATTTAAATAATTTAAATTTAAGAATACAGGGAAAAATTGTTCTTTTCTAATCCTGATTTATCTTATATCTTCTTTTTTGAACATACTTTGGTTATTTTTGTATCGATTTTGGAGAAAAAAGAGAAACTAATGCACAGCTAGAGCGATCCGATTCTGTTAGCATCTTCGAAAACTGATCCTAATGCAGATGCCCCAGTAAAAAATCTACGAAATAAAAAGAACCACTCTAAGAAAGTGCTGACTATTAAATAATTATTTAGAATTAAATTTTTCTAGTTACTCATTTTTATTAAAAACCTAATTGATTGAAGATCAAAAGAAAAATTCAACAATAAAACTTAAGTTCGTACTTTTGCCTTACTTATTATATTATTTTTAAATTTCCACTAATAGACTTACATAAAATATGTGCTATTTGAGTAAAAATTTCAAAATACGCATACAAGTAACATTTTTTTAAATTTTAATATTCTATTGTTTCTTGCAAAAGTTGAAAGTGGCAAGCATAACTTTTTTTTCCCCTGATAGTGGCACGCATAACTTTTTTTATCACACAGTGGCACTCTTCCCAAAAAGGTTGACCATCCCTGCAGTAGTACGTCGTTTATCCGAACGTTTACTATCCGGAGTGTCAAATATCCGAACCAAAGTATCCCCAAATATATCAACAGTTGTTTCGTGTGAGGCCAAAAGTGACAGGAAAATCCAAGGAGAGGAATATATGGAGAATTTCAGTTGTGTGTGATTTGGTAAACATCTGCGAAGAATATTAGGTCAGTTTGTTTCCAAGTGAGGGGTGTATACGTTCTCTTTTGTTGAGTTTTGTTGAGTTATGAACTGGCTTCGAATATAATACGGAAATGCAACGTCTTGAACATAGAGACAAAACTTGAAATATTGAACTATTTCGCAAAGGGAGAAAGTGGAGCGTCTCTAGCACAGTTTTATAAGGTTGGAAAGGCAACAATTTATGACATAAAAAAGCCGAGAAACCGTTTTAAATTTTGCGTCAAAACTTACTCTAAACATGGTGCGCAGAAAAGGAAAACAACGAGGAAAGCAAACGAAGAAGAATGTGGATTTCAAGTGCTAAATGATGATGAGATTGTGACTTCCGTGCAAGAATCCGACCCTGTCGACGATGAAACGAATGAAAAGGTGAGGGCAACAACAACAAAGAAAGTAGACGCGTTTCTTGCGTTATAGACAGCTATGGAGTGGTACGAACAACACTTAGGGCGCTGTCCTACTCAACTATTGCTGCTCAAAAGAACACATACCTTGCAGCGAAAAAACGGTGTACAATGGTACAACGAACAATAAGTGATTATTTTCCACAATAAAGGTAAAATTGCGACATTTTGAACCTATTTTGCATTTTTTTTTCAAGCACGTTTCTCACATGTGATGATTTTCAATACTCGTATAGGGTCCAGTTTCATATACTGCATTGATCGCATTCGGATTTAGGTTATCCGAACAATCGCATATCCGAACGGTGTTCGGTCAAAATTGATTCGGATAAACGACGTTCTTCTGTATTTCGGATTGTTTTTCAGACAATTTTTTCATCCGTATCTTAAGTGTAATAATTTAATTCTTTCACGCATCTAATTTTCCTTATAAAAATAATAGTTAGTTCTATTTTTTTTCATTCACCTATATAGAATCTAAATATTTTTCACGGATTTAATTTTGTAGAAAAAACATATATTTGAATTAAGTAAATGAAGAACTAAAATACAAATAAAAATTTATTATATAATCCATTACTGTTAATAATCCATTTACTCTTATTAATAATATACTTTGAAAATGAATTATATAATTCGATTTAAATCCTTATGCGAAGTCGCCCGTCCGGTTTAGTGGTTAGCGATGCTGACTGCCTCAGGGTTCGAATCCCGGAGAAGACATGGATGTTTGTAAATAAATAGTGCCTGTACGGCATGGGGGTACTCTAAATAGCTGTCGAGCCACAAGCCCTCTCGTGAGGTTGGTGGATGGGAAAGAGACGTGGGAGGTCCCTAACTACCCCTAGGGTGTTCTCCCTCAAAATTGCGGTGGAACTGAGCCAAATCGTACTGTCACCTGTATGGTGCTCAAAGCTACGGACAGAGGAGCCTCCTCTAGCAGTTTTGCCACCCCGGACTAAAATGAAAAGTGCCGCCCCTCTCTCCAAAGTGAAAAAAAATTGTTCAATAATACATACCTATAAAACTTGAATAGTTAATACAAAGAAAAAGGTACCATAACAGTATATACTTGCAAAAAAATATTTATTATACACGAAAATAAAACTTTTTTTTAATAAAGCACCAGATAGATTTTCCTCGGACATTCTAAATTTTTTTTAATAAAAAATAGGCTTAAATTAAGCATGGAAAGTGTAAAGATAATGAACAGAGTGTTTGGTCACAATCGAGAGGGTCACAATCATAAAACTGATTTAAAAAATGCTTGTCTTTTTTCTTTTTCAGGGGGCGGGGGGTCAGGACCGATCCTAGGGTGTCAGCTGCCTTCGTGCAAAGAACTAATGCACCGTCCCTCTACAGAATTTTTATATTTTGACTAATACTTAGCGTTGACGTTATTAACTCATCTACCTGTATAAGAGTAAAAAGTAAAACCTTAATATAAAAATCCAAATAGATACAAAAATCACTCCTGTCATTTATTTGTTTTTTAAATTGTAAGGCTATTATTAAATTGAAGATTTTCAACTCCCCCAATGCATATTGAATTTAAAAACACTCCCATGTCTTATTTAATATTCACCGTATTAGATATTTTCGTAAAGCAACTTTCGTAAAAATAATTTTTGAGACACCTTTGTAAAGCATCAGTCCACAATGCACCCCCAGTGCCACTGATAAGCTAGAAAATCTTTTCTATAGAGGTAGTGCCAGCTTTGCCACAAATTTTGCTATCAAATTAAATAGTAGACATTAATTGACAATAGACCAAAACACTGTGCACCCACATTCTATTTTTCATAAAATAGAATCTTCTGTCTCTCTTCACTTCCTATATTGGGAAATCGGGACTTATTTTGATTTTACAATAACTATGTAAAATGTAGCCTATTTATTCGACTTATTATAACTTTCCTTTTGAGAAATTCGTAAAAAATTTTGCTTCATTAACAAAACTATATGCGGCCTGCAGCCGCCCCTTGTTTTGGCCACTCGTGTGCGGTGCACGCGCTGCCCACCTGCTAGAATAGGCTCTGGATGGGGTATTCATATAAGCGGGTAGATCTATGTACAGTGAAAATCGTTTAACACGAAACTGTGGGAGAACTGAAATATTTTTTCATGTTAAAGGATATTGCAAAAAAAAAACTTATATTCAACAAAATTAAGCTTATTAAAGTACATTTTATTTACATAGATATGTATATAAAATGTACTTTAATAAGCATGATGCATATATATAATAAGAATCATGCATGAATTTAATAAGAATCATGCATGTATTTAATAAAAATCAATGGGAAAAAAAAACATTCACAAGAACTTAATAAAATTTAATACCAAGTTTTCAAGTTCTTTAAAAAAAAAAACATTCATTGAGTTTTTGGAAAGTAATCTGATATTTTTCTTTGCATAGTCTTTTTTATAATAAAATTGTCCAGAAATTGTTCGATGTCGTCTATTTTGTTATTCATTTCACAAATGAAATGTGCATCTAAATAACTGCTCATACTTTTACGCGATGTTCTTCATTTCGGATGACTTGGGAACAGGAGATCCATTATTCATTTCATTTTCATCGTCGAAATCTGTATCAATGATATTTTTTCAGCTTTGAACAAACTCCAAAATATCTTGCCTGTCATGATTGGGGCTGTACACACATTATCATCATGTACTGCATCGAATTCTTCCAATTATACAGTAGGACAGTCCAATAATACGGAAAACTAATGGGAAACCACTTCTCTTTTATTTCACACTCCTCTGAAATCTCTGTTTTTCGTATTTTGTTCATTCCCAGAAGAGAAATCTTTTCGTGATAAAATGAAGGGAAAATGCTTGAAAATACATAGCAGTTTGTCGGGACCGTTGTATTATTTCGTGTTATCCGATGTTTCTCTTTAAGCATTTTTGCGTTAAACGTATTGCACTGTAGATCATGATTAGCTTTTAATATGTTTTATTTATTTTTTTATTTTTAGAGCTATATTGTGAATCTTTTTAATCACCTATAAAAAATATGACATCCTGTTACATTTTGGAATTTCTTAAGAAAACACAATTTTTTTTAATACAGCACTAAAGTACCTACAAAATAAAATAAGATTTAGAACGGTAAACTTCGCTAACATTAATAATACTATGTGAATATTGAAGTATTTTTCAAACAGGCTTTGTAATGAAAATTATTTAATCAAAATGAGCTGCAAGATTTTTTCTCAAATATTTTTATACCAAATATAATGACAAGAAACTACCTTTTAATTGAAGTAAGACATTTTAATTAAAAAGGAAAATGGGCGCTGTTAATGAGCGTTGTAAAACCATAAGCAAAAAAATCTCACTTCTTTCCTCTCTTTTTTTTTTTTTTTTTTTTTTACATTTAAGGCTATTATTAAATTGAAAACTTTTAATTTCCCCAAATGCATATTAAATTTAAACACGCCTGTGTCTTAAGTAATATTAACCCTATATATATCAGATATTTTCGTAAAGAAGCTTTCGCAAAAATCAATTTTGAGACGCCTTAGTTAAGTATCAATCTACAGTGCATCGCTAATGTCGCTAATAAGCAAAAAAACTTTTCTTTTGCGGTCTAGCCAGCTCTGTCACGAACTTTGCTACAAATGAAGGATGTACATAAAAAGTAGACATTAATGGACAATGTGTGGGAACCAAAACACTGTGCACTAACATTCTGTTTTTCTTAAACTATGCTGTGCTATTGGGAAATCAAGACTTATTTTAATTTTTCAATAACTAATTAAAATTCAGAATACTTTTATTTGATGTATTCAAAATTTTGTTTAGAAATGGTACAAAATGTTGCTTGATTGATATGCGGCCGTCCCTTGTTTTGGCCGCCCTCGTGCGGTGCACGCGCTGCACACCTGCTAGGATCGGCCCTGTATACTAATTTCTATTTGAAAATGAGTTGAATTTATAATCTGATCTAGCTTTCAAGTATGAGAAAAAATATTGTTTCTCAGTTAATTTTAGAAGTCTTCTCTTTTATTTTAACACAGAGAAAGTTTAATATTTAGTCATAAAATATTAAGCTTTTAAAAATTTTCCGTTTATATTAAACAAAAATGTCAGAGAAACTCGATTCATTGTCAGAGTGAAAATCATGGTTTCCTGTCAATCCATCCACATTCGACTTTTATCCTTATGAATATATATACATATTAAATTGTGTGTTAATAAAAATAAGTATTTACGCGTGATGATTAAACTTTAATCATAATAATCGATTCAATAAAAATCTGTCAATGAATATTCATTAGCGCAATATATCTGAAATTATTATTAAACATTGTATTTTGTAGAATAGAAAACTTAATACGAAAATAAGCACTTCAAATCACTCTAGTAGAAGCTTTTTATTCTGCATTACATTATTACCCTTTCGACTTATAGTAATTACATTTTTGAAAGATCGACTAAATCACTCTTCTTGGTTTTATTTGAAATACTTATTCATAACACCTTCTATATAATATATAAAAGAGGAGCTGCTTCTTTTTTTAGAATGTCTGTGTCATGAGTAATCGTGTAACTTAAATTAATCCAATATCTCTTCGTTAAATAACCGGAGCTTTTCAAAAAAAAAAAAAAATCATAAACAAGAGTGTTAGCTCTATCTGCGCAGAATCGTGTGAAATCGTATTACTTACCACTGCAATTGCATAATTCAACTTTTTATTTAAAAAAAATGTTGTACAAATCAATTATTTAATTTTATTCAAAAAATATTTGTAGCATGTATTAAAACGTGCAATTTCGAAAGATGGTTATATATATTTTTTTATTTATCCTATATGCAGTGGCGGCGCGAGACCTGAACTTAATGTGGGCATGATACATTTTGCGAGGCCCTCTGGTAGCGTAAGAAAAGGGTATATAAAATTTTAAAAAAAAACAATTTTTATTCATAAAGAAAAAAAAGCCAAACTTTTTACTTATATTTCTTTGGCACATTAAACAATAATGAAAAAAAAAAAAAGAAAGAAACAAACAAACAAATTTTATATTTTTAGTTTTGCTGAAATTCTTTATGATTGGTTCGTAATTTATCTTAGATGCTATATTTTCTTCAATAAATAAAAATGCCAAAGCTGAAAGTCTTTCCTTACCCATTGTATTTATTACAGAATTTTTTTTATCAGTTTTGATTTTGAAAAGCTGCTCTCAGCAGAAGAAATACTTACAGGTATTGTTAACAAAATGCGAAAGACAATGTAAATATTTGGGGAAATTGCTTTCAAATTGTTGTCTGTGACATATTGGAGCAGATGTTTCATGTCTGTAATGGTGTTGGGTAAATTTGAGATAATATTTTGTAATTCTTTATATTATTCGTAAGGTTTGAAGTCACTGCTCTCACCTACTTGCAGGACTGTGTGTAAATCTTGACAGTTTTTCAGTATTTGCTCTTAAAACCAAAATTTTCAAAGTGATTTAAAGACATGAACCCATATTGTTTATCGCAGAATTAATCATGGTATTAAAGAAGTCTGTTTCGTACCGACTTTTGACGGACTCTATAGGTTGATCACCACCTTCTTTTCTTTTTGGCTACCCTTTTATTTTTAAAATCTTTTAGCAAATCATAGCTGCTTTTCTCAATAAACTTACGAGCGTCAGACAAGCATTTTCCAAATCCAGTTTGTCGATACTCTTTGATCCAGCTGTGATAGCGGTTGGTTCCTGCTTGGCTCTGAACCCCCTTGTCTACCTGTATACCCGGCTATTCAGCTACACGAGAGCTTTTGGCGACGGACCTCGTAATTTTGAACCATGGTCAAGTGACGAGGACGGCACCTGAGCTGGCACCCCTCTCCTAACTACCACACCACACCAAGGGGAGGACGTTTGAGCTCTCGACAGATTTAACGAGCATCGCTCCCCTACACGGCGGGTCTTTAGTGGCACTGGGCTCGAACTCGTGACATGCCAGCCACGATCCGATACCTTGACCACTCGGCTACCGCGGCCAGTCCAAATTCAATGGAGACTAGGATAAATGTTGTTGAGAAGTCGAAGGGACCGATTAATTTGATTCTGTATTGCCAGATTCAGTCTTGCCGAGAAATTTCATCATACCTGAACTTTAAACCTGGTTGAATACAACTCTTTCCACTTTTCTTCTTGCTGCTCTAGATTCCCATTTTCTCCCTTTATCTCTATCTCTCTTAGTGCCTAAGCCTGGCATAATTAATAAATTATGAAAAATGCCTAGTACCACTTTTCTTTATTCTCACATCAAATACTTTTAAAATTTATAATATGAAATAGAAACATGAAACGAGACTGTGTCTGCATGCGATGCTTTAACTGGCTTTCTAATGATGGGAAGTCCCGAGCTATGCCCTGTCTCTGACCGGATACTCCCCGCGCGATAGCAGCTTAACTTCAGCTAATGTTGCCAGAATAAATATGAACGAATGAGTGAAAATGAAAAAAATGAGAAATTTTTTATAAAAGAAAACGAAAAACAATATTTTCACGAATTATTTATTTCTAGTTTAATTATAAAGATTTCTGTGGCGTGCACTTTTGGATTTTCCTTAATTTCTGTTTAATTCATTTCGGCTTTGAGGCCCTATGCACCGCGAGGCCGTGGGTAATGCCCCCCCATCCCCCACGCCTTACGCCACCTCTGCCGATATGCTTTCGACAAGAAGGCAGCTTATACCATGCGAATAGGTCCATGTCTACAGAAAAAATTAAATATTTGGCATCGTGTTCAAAGCAAGCACCGATATTTGTGAGATTTTGCTTAGCTCTGTAACTCTGCAGAATGTTATCCCCCTGTTTCCTTCCCCTCTTCTCTTCTAAGAAAAGTGCTCAATAATATTCCCTATGAAAATGAAGCATTATTTATCCCTGGAAATCATTTTAAAGGAATTTGGTTCACCTCTACTTACAATACTGGTTTCTATTGCGTCACCATAAAATGATCATACACAACATTATATGTTTTAAATCAATCTTTGTATTTAATTTTAACTTTTATTACATGATATAGTTTCGAAATGAAATGAAATAAGTTTTATGCGAAATAAGATTAGTTGTTTGCTTTGCTTATGAGCCTCCTGAACCACAGACGCTAAACCGTTGATTGTTTTTTTGTGTGAGCAGTTTGCTCGGCATAGCGTCAAAAGCAATAAAAGTCCGATCATTTTAAAGAGTGTGAATTAAATTTTAAGAACATTCTCTCTGCTATCTTCCGTAATCTAAGTGATTTTGGTAATACTTCAGTTATGATTAATTCTTATTTTGTTGTACTATTTATAACATTTGTTTTGTTTTGTTATCTTTCGCATTTCAACCCCGTGAATGTAACAAAAAGTTTAACTTTGCAGTTTTGGATAAGCCAGAATGAGTGAATACGAATTAGATTTAGATTTAGAAGAAGAAGAAGTTAGTGACTGTGAGTCTGAGAGAGAGTATGATGATGATAATGATATTGACAATGACAATGATGAAAATGATGATAACGAGTCTGATGAAGGTAAAACATAAGATTTTTTAATTTTATTTACAATCTGGATAACTATGTATGATTTTTAAAATTCTTTTTAAAGATTTTGCATAAAAATTGAATTTAAACTAAAATTTGAAAGTTAGTTTTGTTTTCCTTGTTTAGATTGATTACTTCTTTTTATTTAATGCTTAACCAAGCAAATTTTAATGTGAATGTTTCAACTTCATTATATTCTCATAATTTTGTTTTCTATTTTGCCATTTGATGTACAGTAAAACGTCGTTTATCCGAATCAATTGGGACCGGACACCTTTCAGATACGCAATTGTTCAGATAACCAAAAACCGAATGCAATCCATGCAGTATATGATACACTATACAAATATTGAAAATCATCGCATGCGGGAAACGTGCTTGAAGTACAAGCCAAATAGGTGCAAAATGTCACAATTTTACCTTGATTGTGGAAAATTATCACTTATTTTTCCTTATACCGTTCTTCACCTTCGTTTTTTCACTGCAAGGTCTCTGATTCTCTAGAGCAGCAGTAGTTGAGTAGGACAGCACTCTGATTGTTGTTCGTACCACTACATAGCTGTTTCTAACACAGAAACGTGTCAGCATTTGATGGACCCTTGCTACTTTTGTTGTTGCTGTTGTTGTCCTTGTCTTCATCCATTTCATCGTTGACAGGGTCGGATTCTTCTTGCTCGGAAGTCACTATCTCGTCATTATTTAGCATTTGAAATCCACGGTCTTCTGCATCACATGCTATCCAGGTTTCTACATCAACAAAATTCAACAAAAGAGCACATATACATCCCCTCGCTTGGAAACAAAATGACCTTATATTCTGCGCAGATGTTTACCAAATCACACTACTGAAATTCCCCAAATATCCCTCCCCTTGGGTTTTCCCATCACTTTTTGCCTCGCAGGAAGCAGATGTTGAGCATTGCACTGTTCAAAAACATATCCGGACTTTTGTTCAGATATTTGGATAATAAATGTTTGGATAAATGACGTTCTTTTGTATTAATATAATTAATTTATTGCAATTGTCATTGATTAATTAAATATGTCAATTTTTTTAAATAAGTTTTAAGTATGGTTTTTCTCAGTCAGGCTCTTTCTTTCTTATATGTTTTTATAGGAGCAATTAATCTTACTAAATGGATTAATTTACCAGTTAAATAAAAAGTTTTACAGAATATAGATTTATTTTTAATGTGCACAATTTCTGTGAATGTTCACTGCTTCATTTATGTAACCTTTAAATCCTGCTCTTTCAGGGAATTATTGTTTTATAATAAAAATCGTTAATCACATATAACTTTATTACAGAAAATTGTTAAATAATTTATAGCTGTATGAGAAAAAAAAAACATTACTTTTGATTATTTCTTTTAAAAATTGTTTTTGACATCCTCATGGACATTTTTCAAAAAGTAACATTTGTTAATGATATTTGAAAAAGTCTTGATAAGATTATATAAGTATTGGTCTGTTCATTTTGTCTACTTAAAGATTGGTGAAATTGTCGAATCGGCCACTGGTCCATCAAATTTTGAAAAATCGCTAATTTGGCACATGTTTACGTGCTGTGTTTTGGAGTAGCAACCCTATCAGAACTCAATCCGACTTCCTCCTCACTGATACAAAAATCAAAAGGGTTACCAGATTTGGCGAGAAAACACTTGGCTGGATAAGTGGCCGATTCGAGAATCCAACGATATTCTAATACCAGTACATTTCATAATTTAAGTTTATGATCTTATTAAAATTGTATGTAATTTTTTGGCTTTTATTAAAAAAGGCATAATTTCATATGATAATTTCTTAGTGAAATGTTTTAACTTTCTTACTTTTCAAAATAATTTTACTTTTATAAACATTCATGTACATATTCCCTGATTTTGCATATAAAAAGTCATTGTGTGAAATTGGTTATTAATTGAAATAAAGTTGTAAAATTTTTGAAAATTCTTAGGAAAGTTAAAGCAATTGATAAATGTAAATTTATTGTTTAATTCTTGAGTTGTACTAGTAATTAAATGAAACTCGTGTTTTTTTAGGAGCATAATATTTTTCCTACAGAAATTGTTAGAGGACTAATTTTTAAATACTTATTAAAATTATTGCTTTCGAGTTTCTTAAAATGTTATGAAACTTTTTAATGGTATAAAAAGGTAGAAAAAATGTACCAGATGATTATTACATAAATGTTTAGTAATGTTTACTCTGTTATATTAATATTTTTTATTGTAAATATAAATAAAAGCTGTAATATATAAAAGAAATAATGTGAATAAAATCTACCATTTTTGTTGCAGTTTTCATTTTTAGTATTTTAAGATTTAATTTTGATTTTCTTCATTTTTCATCCCTTAAAATATTTATCAGATATTCAAAAATGTATTGATATTTGCTAAATGTGTGTTCTAAAATTTATCTTAAATGTCCTATTTCAACAAATATTTATCAGTTATCAAGTATCAGTTTTTTCGAAAAATGACTCTTTGAAATAAAATAATTACGCATTTACTCCATATTGCTACATTTATTAAAATTGACCGCACATTTTGAGTTATGAGCATACCCACAAGAAAATTTCAACTCATTGACAACTTAGTAAATTGATGAAAAAAAATTGTTTCTTTTTGTAGCTGATAAATACTGTTGTGTTCTTAAATGAAAATAATAAATTAAAAATGTAAAAAAACTTTTTTAAGAACAAGCTTTTATTTAAACGCGCTAAAAAGAATAAAATAAACTTTTCCTTTAAAACATTTTTACTATCAACTTATAACGTCATTACACAATTTATATGATATAAAAGCTTGTCGCAATATTTAAGTACTCATATTTACTTAGTTTGAATTTTTAAAAACCAAAATCAATCAGGTCAAGTTATTTATTTTACTTGTTTATCTACACAGGTAAATCTCGCGACAAGCTTTTATATCATATAAATTGTGTAATGACGTTATAAGTTGATAGTAAAAAAAGTTTTAAAGGAAAAGTTTATTTTATTCTTTTTAGCGCGTTTAAATAAAAGCTTGTTCTTAAAAAAGTTTTTTTACATTTAATTTATTTTTTACTTTTTAGTTATCGCTGGACAGGTTTCTCAGCCTGTTCAACTCATTGAACGCTGGTTCGCCATCCCTGGTTTAGCTGAATCAGTTCTCGCAAAAAGGGTGTTAGACGAAAAACACAATCTTTTTAAATCCGTAATTTTTAAGCAATATTTTCAATCTTCGTGCAGATCTTGGGTAATATTGTTCTACACACGAAAAAAAGGTTTCGTGAGATTATCTTCATAAATGACGAAATTAATCAATGTTTAATTAAAATTTTGACTATTTTTTGAAAAAACTTTAAGAATATATTATTTATTTGAAATATTTTGAAGATAAGGGATGTATTTCTCTAACATATTAGAAGAAAATTTTAATTGTTTATTAAAAACTTCAAAAGGCATTTAAATATTTGTATTAATCAATAAAATGCTTAAGACTAAAAACGCATTTTGTAATCAAAAAAGAAAGTTTTATCAAATAATGATAATTTTTTGCTGGACATTGAATATCTTCTACGTAAGAATCTATTTTTTTTTTTAATTGCTCAGATCATCTTTAGAAAATTGATTTTGAAAAAATCAATGATTAAATTCAAATAAAATTAACAGATTCTATTTGTAATTAAATTTAAGGACACATGTCGTAGTGTGTGTTTAGATTACTGGTGATAAAATGAGGTATATTTAAATTACTCGTAGATTTAAAATTAGAAAATTTCTTTAAAAAATTACTTCATTTTATTGTAAAATTATTTTTTTTTAATCGAAAATATATTGCATTTCTAGATAATATTTTTCTCTTATTGTTTTCCTAGCGGATTCCTTTTTGATGGGTAAGATACATTAAAAAAATGATCTTTCCGATTCTGTAATTATTTTTTGTCTGAGTTTCATAGATTAAAGTTAGATAAATTATTTAAAGAATTTCTTCAATACTCCATCTCAGTTTGACTTGGCAGCGTTGAGAAAGGTATACAATGTACCAATCTACTTGAAAAAATAGCTCTACTTTTTTGTTTTGAATTTAAATCCAAGGAAATAGATAGAAATTTGTAAAAAAAAATTGCATACGTTGTAGAAATTAGATTGTTTTTACGTTGTAGAAATTTAATTATTTTTTAGACAAAGTTAATTAATACTGTCAATAGCGCAACGTTATGAAATTCCAGTTTGGCTGAAAACCGATTTTTGATGCCAACTTTTGTCATTGTTGTAACAATAAAATTATTACAACAATGCAGATATATCCAAGTTGGCGGCCAAAACTAGTTTAACGTTTTTAATTAATATCTTTTTAATTAATTGCAATATCAGAATATAAATGGTCAAAACATGCATTGTCATCCAAACTAAACGTGTATACAAAATTTCAGCTCAATGGGAGGAAGATATCAGCTTCAAAATTGAGTTGCAAGATTCCACCCGAACAAATTACATACATACATACATACATACATTGTAAGTTAAATAAAAGCTTTTAAAAAGAATGTTCGCCACGCTTACTTCTACATGTATGTTAATCAGGAAGTATCAAACTGATCGAATAATGCCATCAAATAATTTTTGTTTCTCCTGTTGAATTTTTGGCATTCTTTTATGATTTACTCTCATGAATATCATTTAAAATTTTCATTTATTTTTTTACTTTTTGTACATTTTTATTCTTATTGATTTATTTTTTTGGACAGTGTTTTTTAATGACTTTCAGTACATAAGATTCATTTGCATGACTTAGTGTTAATTAACATATTTTTTCACAAATATCTGATATAACTATGCTGTGGGACCTAAGTTTTGAGTTTTAGTTCATTATTATAGTTAAACACCTATCTGTGATGTGATTTTGTTTTCAATCCTGTTTTTGTTGCTTCTGTTCAGTAATGTTGCCACAATATATGTATAGGGTGTTCCAGGATCATTTGGGCAAACTTTAAGGGTAGGTAGGGGACATCACACACAAGGATTCAGATTTGCATAGCAACCCATGGTCTTCGTTTGGCACTAAGTGGCATTGTTCACAAGAGCATGAAAGGAAACAGATGTGCATTACTGCCACTGGCATAGCTAGTTCTAAATGGACACTGTATCAAAATTACTTTTGGGCCCTTGTTTAGATATCAGAGCTTTGTAAGTGAGAAATTTTTTTACTTATAGGCCTTATTATGGGGTTTTTACACAGATGGAGCACATTTTTTATGCAAGTCTAAGTAATGGAAAGTTAAAAATACTCTGAACTTTCGCGGTAGGTGGGACAGAGTGATAACCGCATAAGTCGGGGTATAACTTCGCATATAAATTCATATAAACTATTTTTAGTTGGGACTGGAGATGAAAGAAAATAATAATTTCAAACAATAATAAATTCTTAGATAACACAAATACAAAATCACAAACCGAAATTGTTTTGATGTAGAAGGTTTCATAAAATCTAACAAGTAAGCCTCAAAGGTTTTTTTTACTCCTGCAAAATTTCCTCGTAGCCTGCTAATAATTTTTTTATTCTTTGTTTTGTTGAAAAAATACGCTCTTCGTTGGAATATGTATTTTCTAAAATTTTTAACCCTTTTTCAATTAAACTGAGGCCTTCTGCCAAATTACCTGTGGCCGTGGTAACCTATTGGTCAAGGTAACGGACTTGTGGCCGGCGTGTCATGAGTTCGAGCCTAGTACCGCTGAAGACCCACCGTGTAGGCGAGCGATGCACGTTAAATCTGTCGAGAGCTCAAACGTTCTCCTATTGGTGTGGTGTGGTTGTTAGGAGAAAGGGTGCCTGCTCAGGTGTCGTCCTCGTCACTTGACCATAGTTTAAAATTACGAAATCCGTCGCCGAAAGCCCTCGAGTTGCTGAACAGTGCTACATTAACATTCACTTACTCATTCACTGCCAAATTACCAACCGTCATTCGATCTTGTGATTGAACTGGGTCTAAAGACTCAAGCTCTTCAATGTCTTTCCTCATCACTTGACCATGGTTCAAAATTAGAGGTCCATCGCCAAAGCCCTCGAGTAGTTAAACAGTGTGACGTTAATATTCACTCACTCTTTAGTGTCTAGCTCATGCTCATGTATTTGTCATCAATTGCCAGTCCCTAACAGTGGGAAACCAGCAGTTTTTGAACGTCATCACAAATACTTCTAAATTTATTTGCCTGGCAAGATCGACAGCGTCTTCAGTCAAATTATCAATTTATTACCAGTCAAATTATCAAGTACTGATTCTGCCTTAGTTTCAATGGGGGGGGGGGAGGGGAGAAAACGAATCGACGAGATTTGAAAATCGCGTAACGCGGAAGTCAGGGTAGCATAAGTCGAGGTATTGCTGTAATACAATAAGACAAAAGTACAATCTTAGTTTTTATTGATAAACTTTTTACTGGTTCAATTCAGTTAGGTTAAGTATAAAATTAAAATGAGGAACTTGATACACACATTTAATTCTAAGAATTTTTAAAACAGTTTCAGTATCTACTTTATGTGGCTTTTGAATTTATTGTTTTTTATCAAGTCATGTATGTTAGGATTAATTAAAGATGTTAACAAAATTAAGTTGTTTTAGGTGCATATCAGTTAATTTTGAGCGATATTTTGATTCAATTGTTTATAATAGAAAACATTTGTTCACAAACATATGTAGATCCTAACCTACAACAATATCTGATTGCCATATCGTGTAAATTTGGAGAATTGCTTGTTGGTACAGATTTCAGAAGTTCTAAAATAATTTGGATCACTTGCAGTTGAAATAAGCTCCTTATATATTTGCTTTTCAATATAGTATAATGCTGTAGGTCAGGGGTGGCCAACCCGCGGCGCACGTCCACAGTGGGGCACTGCTGAGTTGTTACCGTAGCACGCGAAGTCTTATTAATACAATTTTCAAAAATTGAAAAAATAATAAATACTAAATAATATAATCTTCTACACTATTAAAATCCGAAGGTAAACAAACGTATGTATCTATGTGCGTCTATCTTCTCACGAACCGTACGACGCAGAAATTCGCGGAAGGTACCAAAAGATCGGGGACGATCCGGGGAAGCCGTTTTGCCCATTTATATTCCGATATTGCAATTAGTTAAAAAGATATTAATTAAAAACCTTAAAACGCCTTATTGTTTTACTCCAGTGGGTTATTTATTTGGCAAAATTTCAACTCCGTTTCGGCCGAGTGGTGATCCGACGTTTTCCACCACTTTAAAATAGCCGTCCAATTTTTACTTTTGAAATCAGACAAAAAATAAATACAGAATCGGAAAGATCATTTATTTCGCCACGATACGGTATAATTTTTTTGTGCAAAATAATGATATTTTCTATTTTTTAAGATTTTTTAAAAAAAGGGTTAAAACTGATGCGTTTTTATGAAAATTATTTCTAAATGGTTGCGTATGAATTTATTTTCGTGTTATTAAAACGATATTCTACACTAAATAACTTCAAGCCTTTCTCTTTTAAAACCAGTCATTTAAAAAAATAAAATGCCCAAAACCTTTTTTTTAAGATGTTTTAAAAAATAGTCAAAATTTTTACTCAACATTGAATAACTTCGTTATTTATGAAGATAATCGCACGAAACTTTTTTCCCGTATTTAAAATAATATTATCCGTAATCTATACGAAGATTGAAAAAATTGCTTAAAAATTACGGATTAAAAATTTTTTTTTTGTTATTTTCGTAAAATATCGTTTTTGCGAGAAATAATTTAAACAGTACTTTTTGTATATTTTTTATTTAAAAGTACTTCGTTTTTGAAATTGATGTGTGAAGTTTAAAAGCATTAACTTAAAAATTATGCCCTAAAAATAAAAACTTTTAATAAAAAATACGCGATTTTACAGTTAGCCAAGCCTTGGCGTCGAAAAATGTTTTTGCGCCAAAGAGCTTATAACTGTTTCACCGTTCACCACGTCTAACTCAAGGGTTACACTAAAAAGTGCTGACTTAAACATGGGGAAATCAGCAAATTTGGCGAGTAAAAATAAAAAAAAAATGCGAGTGAAAAGTTATTTTTGCTTCAATTTTCGTCATTTTTTCTTTATATAATTTTCAATATTAAATCATTATATATATCAGATTAGGATGAAAAACTGTATTCAATGCATTTCTGAGATTCATTTAAATTATTTATCAGTATCAAAATTTTTGTTCTCTTTCATAAAACTTATAGTTTACTTTAAAATAATGCCTAATGTAGAAATCTTTTTTTGACATATAATTTCATAATAAAAACGCAAAATTCGCCCACTTCGAAATTTTTTTTGGAATTATTCAGTTTCTTAGCATAACTTCCTTAGAAAGAAAAAAAAAACTATGCTCATATTATATATATTTTTTATTATTAATTGCGTGTTATTAATGTATCAAAAATCAATAACTTTTTTGCAATACATTTAAATGTAATCGTCAATCGAAATTTTTCAATCGTTATGTGAATATCCTGTGGATCCCTTCTTCAATAAAAAAGTACTTTCAATTTCAAACTTCCATTCATGATAAAGTGTATTTTCCCTTTCTTGCTACTGGTGTCTATGGTTAGTGGTTAGCATAACCGGTTCACATCACGTAGTTCTGGGTTCGAATCCAGGGAACTCGATTTTTTTTCATTTCTGCTTATTTTTCCCACGTAAATTAATTTTACTGATAAATACTTATTTTAACATGCTCCTCTATTATTTTAATGCACTTTTAATATTTTTTAACCTTTAAAAAGGTTCTTTTCTGATTTTTATTCATTCAAAGTAATTTCTCTCATTTTCAACGATTCATAACAAGAAAATCTCGGTTCGAATCCAGGGAATTCGATTTTTTCATTTCTGCTTATTTTTCCCACATAAATTTTCAGTGCTGCCATTATTTAAGCAAACGGTATGTCTCATTTAATTGCTAAATAAACATTTTTAATGAATTTAAATGTAAAATAATTAATAAGTTATAGTTTTGTATTTTATAAATATCGATTAATTAATATGAAAATGATTTTTAAAAAGTTCATTGATCATTTAGAATCAGTGATTAAAAAAATAAAATGCCGGAAACTATCTTTTTTTTAAAGAATTAAAAAAAAAACCTTTTTTTTTACAAAACGATATTTTGCATATTTTATGATTTTTTCTAAAATGAATCAATATCGTTACGTTTAAATAAAAATGATTTTTAAAACTTTTAGAATCAGTGATTTAAAAAATAAAAAGCCAAAAACTTTTTTGAACAAATTTTAACAAAATACTTAAAACAATCATTTAATAATTTCTTCTTTTATAAAGATAATTGGATGAAACTTTTTTCTCGTGTGTCGAATATTTCAAAAAATAATCACAATTTTACTTTAAGACTTAAAATTGTAGTGAAATTTTGCAATTTGAAGAATTTCTACTTTTTTGTCTTTTTTCAACATACAATTATTTTTAAAAAGGCTACGTTTTCGTTTCCGGGGACTAAAAAATTGTAACGAAAGAATTGAAAAGTGAGTGAGTGATTTTTAAGTTCGCACTGTTCGTCTATTCGAGCGTTATTGGCCATGGACCTCGAAATTTTCAACCATGGTCAAGTAACAAGGACGACACCTGAGCTTTCACCCATCTCTCCAAATCACCTTACCACACCAACGCAAGAACAAATTTCGGAAAAGGGAGTTTTTATGACATAGTTAAAGAAATCACTCACATCGCGCGCATACACACACATAAGTACTATCGTCCTGAGGGAAATAGGGAATTCTCATGGGGATTATATATATATAAATAAGTTATTCACTTGGTAAATGCCCGTGCAACGTTGGGCTAAGCGGAGAGGAAATAAACAAAGTTTTTTCGAAAAATAATATTGGAAGTGCTGATTTTGTGAAGAGAAGGGAAAATATTTTCTACGAGAAAGCCATGATACGCACTCATGGGCCATGCACTCACATCTACACGTCACACCCACACAAAAGTGCTGGCGTCTGAAAGAAAGGAGGAAATTAACATGGGTGTTAAGTTATACCCTCGGTAGAAGCCCGTGCAACGCCGGGCCATGCCAGCTAGTAATAATAAATTTTAGATTACAAGGAAACGCGTGTTTATACTTATAGTACCCTAATTGCTTTTGCATTTTCTTTTGTGTAGAAACTTTTGCTTTTTTGTCTCCATTTTGGAGAAAAAAGATTAACACAATTCCCATTAATGCTGGAAGTATTTACCAAACTTAATGATTCTACGAACTATGATAGATTTAAAAATTTAAAATCCATTTTGCAGGATACATGCAGTGCTAGATTTGATGATTTTCAAGATTTTAAAAAAATGCTGATTTTTTCATATATTTTTTTTCATAATTTCTTTGGAAGACGTTAATTGTTACCCACCTGAAATCGAAATAGGAAATATTGACGTATAGCACCATACTACATTTTGATAGAAAATATAAAGAATTTTAATTCGATTTCAAGGGATCCAAATTATGTTGAATTCTGGAAAATTATACCAACAAGCAATCTTCCAAATTTACACGATTTGTTTGTCGGATATTGTTGCAGGTTCGGATCAACATGTTTGTTAACAAATGTTTTCTATTATGAAAAACATAATAAAATCAACCAAACAAACAAATTGATACACATAAACCAAAAACCAAATTTTGTAAGCATCTTCGACATTTTTAATTCTAATATAGATGAGTTGGTAAAAAAAAATATGCTATCTCAAAACTACATTAATACTAACAGTTTAATAAATATTTAGAAAATTATGTCTCAAGACATCATACAGATCTTGTATGCCCGATCGTATCGCATCGTGCATTCGCGCTAGAGGGGGTTCCAACTGGGTATTAAATCCTCCGCTCTTTTGCCTTTTTCTCTGAAATAAATGATCCTTTTTCTTTGATTTTCTAATCATTTACTTATATCAAAATTGTAATTACGTATGTAAAATTTCGTTTCCAT
Source organism: Trichonephila clavata (assembly GCA_019973975.1). Classification (NCBI taxonomy): domain Eukaryota; kingdom Metazoa; phylum Arthropoda; class Arachnida; order Araneae; family Nephilidae; genus Trichonephila; species Trichonephila clavata. The sequence goes on along the minus strand of BMAO01000280.1, from coordinate 59,641 downwards.
GAGTGTATATATATATTGGTATTTACCATTGCAAACCTATCACATTCCTCATTAGCTGGTATCACTTTTTAGTGCGACACCAAATAGGTGGAATACCAATTACCGCACTGTAATTTTCGATGCTTTGTTTCCTCCTCAGAGAGAGCCACCTGACCTCTGACGATGCAAAAGGGTTCTCGGATTTTTATTTTGCCGAGAGCACTCAATCCAAACAGGTACTCTAGGGATCTTTAACACGTCGGATAATCAAGCGACATGGACGCCGTCAGTTTTCTATATCATGAAAATCCACCGACTTGGGCCGGGGTCGACCCCGCAAACTTGGGCATACAAACCAGCTGCGCCACCCAGTAGGTTATTAAGAGTATACTGTATGGCAAATATTACTTTTTTAGAGTACTCAGTACTGCTTTTTTTGATCATGTATCATTTTATTATTTGTAAGCAGTTGCATTTTTTAAATACTATTACTTGTAACTGTTACCAAATAAAGAGACAAGTATCACGTTATTTAAATTGTCCATATTTTTAACACTAACATTATTTTGGGTGTAATTATATATATATATATAGAATATTCTGTCCATTGTAATCTAATAACAATGTGTAAATTATACCATTTATACATGAAATTGAAACTTATTTGAATATTACAAATTTCATATTAGTGCTTTTCAGTTAATTTAATATTTTAATTTTAAACACAGCAATTGTTATCATTAGAAATTTAAAAATAGGATTTTAGGACTACTTATTATTTCAAAGTAGTTGAAATATTCGAATTAGCCAACTTAAAATAATTTAGAAACTCATATGCTTTGAATTTTAAGAAGAATTTCATAGGCCCACATTTCTATGTTTTTCTGAAAAGATTAATATGGGACCTCAATAATATAAACTGAAAAATTTCACATTATTAATACTTATTTGGAAATACAAATAGTAATCAGAGAACAAATTTTTTTTTATATCAATTTAAGTAGCAAGCAGTTAAGGGTAAAAAATTTGTTTAAAAGTTCAATTGCTTCTAAGAAGTTAATCAGAGAGAAGTTTTGCTCATTTTCAAAAATAAAATTGCTTTATGCAAAATCATTTTTAAAATTAAAAATTATTTTTTAAAAAACAAATTACTTAAGAAATAGAAATTTAAATTGCTGTTGTTAAAATTTTGTCATTTAAAGTTTATTTTTTCCCTCATCATTAGTGGATTGAATATTAAAATACTATTATTTTTAAAGTCTTACACTAGTTTCCAAGTAGAAAATACCCAACACACATACCAAAATGGGAACAACTTTTTAAATAAATACTTATTTTGGTAAATTTTGCAGCAATGTATAACATGAGGCCAATATATAAATTTTATCTTGTCTTAAAGCATATATAGCCCCTTTTTCAAAAAATATACAGTATTATTGGAATTTAAGCTTCTCTTTTTTTCCCCAATGTTAATTAATGTTACTGAAAATCGAAGAACGGAAAAATTCGTTGGATGGGGAAATCAACATGATAATTAATGGTTAGAGTAATTACAGGTCACACGCATAATGTATGTATTTAAAAGTTTTTAATACTGGTAAAATTATTATTTACTTCGTATTAGTTCTTACTTAATTTTCTTTTTAATTTCTTACGTGTTGGATTATAAACTATTTTACACTTTTTTAAAAAATTTTTTCACAAAAATGTGTTGGAAAATTGTGATGCTTAGAATCGATGATGATTTAGATTCGAATAATTATGGTATGTCTAGAATATTATTTCAGATAATTTTAAAATTGATTATTGAAAACTTTCATCTTAAAAGAATAACAAAGGTACATTGACCAATAAAACTTATTTTGAATACTAATGAAGATTTCACTAGTCAGGACGCTGTAGTTTCCACTTTTTTCCCTTTAAAAGATAAATAAAGTCCACACACACACAATTATTTATCCCCTCAAAACATCTTTTGTCATGCTGGGCCCTTGTCTGATTGCTTAGGCTGTGGTAGTTCATTGGTCACAAGCTTGTTTTTTAATTATTTCTATCAAGTCCTGATGCTACTGAAGACCTGTCTTGTAGATGAGTTGATGCACATTAAATATTTCAATGTTCAAAATTCTGTTTAGAAAGTAGGGTGCCATCTGAGGTGTCGTCCTTGTTTGTAGTTCAAAATTATGAGGTACATCACCAATAGTCCTTGTGTTGTATCATTGCAGTATTTAACGCATCACTCAATAAGTCCCAGGCCTAACATATAAATGGCGCTACCTTCTAAGTTTCAAACGGCACATGTCAAAATTTTGTGATAATATCTTGTTTAGTTGAAAAGTTACAGTGGTTTTAGTGAAACAACTTTTGTTTGTTTAGAAATCACATGGATGAAAAAGAATTTCGTGTGTTGATTAAACATTACTTTTTGATAGGGAAAATCACTGCTCAAGCAAAACAATGGCTTGATAAGTCTTATCCGGACTCTGCTCCACCGCCAACAACAGTTAAGCGGTGGTATACAGACTTTAAACGTGGTTGCACAGACACAAACGATGCTGAACGTTCAGGTCGCCCAAATTCGGCAGTTGTTCCAGGAAGCATAAAAAAAGTCCATAAAATCGAGTCGTAAATTGAAGTTGCGTGAGATAGCAGAAAATTTAAAGGTAACAGAAGTCAGTGTATTCACTATTTTGCTTGATTATTTGTCAATAAGAAAGCTACGTTCAAAGTAGATGCCGCGTTTGCTCACAGTCGATCAAAAACAACAACGCTTTGACTATTCAGAGCATTGATTGAACCTGTTTAAGCGAAATAAACAGGTTTTTTACGTAGATATATGACAATGGCTTAGAAGCCTGAATAAAAAAGATCGTCAGCTGAGTGGTCAGCAGCCGGTGAAAGCCGTCGAAAGCGACCAAAAACTCAAACGTCAGCTGGCAAGGTTATGGCGTTCGTATTTTGGGATGTATACGTAATTTTGTTTATTGACTACCTTGAGAAGTGCAAAACAATTAATAGTGAATATTACATGGCTTTTTTTTGTTCAACTGAATGAGAAGAAAAAAATTCCACAAATGTTACAGAAAAAGTGCTGTTTCACCAAAACAATGCTCCGTGCTACAAGTCTATGAAAACAATGGTCAAATTGATCGAATTTCTCTTTGAATTACTTTTCCACCCACCGTACAGTTCAGATCTGGCCCCCAGTAACTGTTAGCTGTTTGCAGACCTTAAAAGAATGCTACTGAGAAAGAGGTTTGGCTTAAATCAGGAAGTGATTGCCGAAGTTGAAACCTATTTTGCGAGCAAAGAAAAATCGTTCTACGAAAAAGGTACTAAAAAATTAGAAGAGCGCTGGGCTGAATGTATCACTCTTGAAGGGGAGTATCTTGATAAATAAAGTTGTCTTGCCTAAAAGTTGTTTTATTAGTTAGACTTGGGCAGGGCCGATCCTAGGGTATCGGACGCCCGGGTGCGAAGACTTAATGTGCCGCCCCTCTAGAGAATTTTTCATATTTTGACTAATACTTAAATTTAGTTATACTTATTATGATGCTTACATATTTACTTACTTATAGGCCGTGGATAGCCTAGTGGCTAGAGCATCGGACGCCAGACAGGAAGGCCTGGGTTCGATGCCCGACGCCACCAAATACTCGCCGAGTACACACGGAGTACGTGCTCGTTAAATCAGTGGGTCCGATTGGTGTCGCCATCTATCATGTTGTACCGAGCAAAATCGTACTGTCACCTCACGGGGCTCAAAGCTTAGACTAACGACAGGCGTAAAATTCTAGACCTTAGCCGCGATGAGTTTCATGGACCTTGATTTGATGTTACTGTCGGTCAGGTGGCATAAGCAACAACAACATTTACTTATTATTGTAATGGGTCTATTCTCGTTCTTCCTACTAATAGTCCTGTTGGGGAATGATGGGTCTTTAAAATTTATTCTATCGAAAACTTTCCTCCAAAGAAGATGTGATTATGTAAATTAAGACTTGTATATAGAGATTAAACCTTTAAGCTAGAAGAATGAGGTTAGACTGCTAACGGATAGCAGTGATTGATTAGCGTGAAGCTAGGCGAGAGAACTTCGTAACTTATTTGATTAATATTAAGATTGACGATTTGGTCAATTAAGCGTTAATTTGGATTAGAACGATTTGAATTATATGTATTATAAGGGCGTAGTGATCCTATTTATTGTTAATTCTCCTAGTACCTCGCTATTGCTTCCTAGATTTAGAAATGGGTGCATTTCTTAATTTGGGTTGTTGAATTTGTGTCATTGAGAATTGTTAATAAATAGAATTTGTATTGACTAGGGCTAATCTTCCTTCTGACCTCATACTAATAGACGGCGCGAGCCATCCATTACAATTATATAATACTTAAATATTTAATTACTTATTGCATACTTATATGTTTTATTACTTATTGCAATACTTATATATTTAATTACTTATTGCAATACTTATATATTTAATTACTTATTGCAATACTTATATACTTAATTACTTATTTAATACTTATATTGTGAGGTTATAAACTTGTGGCAACTCTGCATATGCAGATTATACCAAGCCACGTCATCTCTCAAAGTCATCCGTCTGCTTAGGAGAATCGAGCAGTTTGGCAGTTCCTCGCCAACGCGCTTTGATATTGTAACCTTGTTTGTTATGTTTAATTAATCTAAATATTCTTTAAAAGTCAATGATTTTAATAAGTTTATTCTCAAAACGAAATTTGGCCATTATTGAGTCGAAATTTATTGATGGCTAAAACTCATCTATTTCTATAAGAGTAAAAAGTAAAACATTAATAAAAATGCAAATAAAATTTGAAGTGCAAAACTTTATTTTTTGGTCAGCTAATGGATTCTGATCGCGGCAAAAAATTTTAACAAAGTAATGAGCAAGCAACAATATTACGTTTAAATTGTGGCGGTGGTATCTATATATATATATATATATAAGCCACTAATTAACTCCGGAATGAAGTGATCATTTTGGTCTAGGGGTAAGTCGTGTGCTTACGGAACTGAAAGTAATGAGAACGAATCTTTTTCATTGGTGACGCTGGGAACTTCGAACAAACACAATCTTCGCTCAGCAGTCTTCGCGCCATCTATCCACCGCAAATGCAACCAAGCCGTCAGATACATGACGCAAAAGCTATCTCATACATAATGCAACCAACAAGCCGTCTCGCACGAATGACGCAACCTACAAGTCGTCATACACGAATGACGCAACAACTCACACGCTCGTCATAATAACGATATCATTCGTTCGCCTATCGACTCACTGGTAGGGAAGTGCGTGACGGTGATATCCATATAAATCCCTAACTGCTTCCGGTCTGAAGTGATCATTTTGGTCTTGGGGTAAGTCATGTGCTCAAGGAAAGGAAGGTACCTAGAACGAATCTCCTTCATTGGTGACCCTGGGAACTTCGAATAAACGCTACCACCACGCAGCAGTCATGGTGCCATCTATCCACCGCATGACACAACCAACAAGCCGTCTCACAGAAATGACGCAACCAGCAATTTGTCTCGTACGAATGACACAACCCACAAGCCGTCACTCCCAAAATGACGCAACAACTGATACGCTCGCCATAACAACGACATCGTTCGTTCGCCTTCCCAACTCACTAGTAGGGGAGTGTGTGGTGGTATCTATGTAAGCTACTTACTACCTCCGGACTGAAGTGATCATTTTGGTTTAAGGCAAAGTCATGTGCTTACCGGTAGGTACCGAGAATGAATCCTCCTTCAAAATAAAAATAGACATTTTACAATTAGAAAAACAAGACACACAACAGTATTTACGCAGAAAATATAATCTAATAAAAAAAAGTACTGAAGCGTAAATCTCGTGAAACGAAAAATACATATAAATCAGTCCTACAAAGACAACTTAATAAATAATTATAAATAACTTTTCTGAGAAGCAATTTTATCAATAATTTTGGTAAAATCAATTTTTTCAGAGATTTTGGATTCAATAGAAAATGTGTCCATCTGAAAACCTTTATTATGTAATATTCCTAAAAACTGCTAGAAAAAATTCTAAAACATATACCTTACCATCAGTAGTGCTCACACATCCAATAATAAACTTTATTTCTTCTGTGTGACTAATGTCTGCTGTAGAGTTGTAACGGGTCTGTCCGCGAATCTTCTACTAATCCTCTTGGGTAAAATTATTCTTTTAAGCTATGAGTTCAGTTGAAAACCTTTCTCGGTGAAGTAGACGAGATTTAGGCAAACAATTGTACTTCTATTTAAACGTTAGCATTGGAATAGACGATGATGGTTGAAAGCTGAGATTGAATTATGAATAGGATTACGACTGGAGGTCGTATAGTTAAACTAGTTATCTAAAGAGAATTCAACATAAGTCAAGAGCGTTTCAGTATTCAGATAAATGCTTTTATTGATATGATAGTTATATTAATCCTAGGCAATTACTCTCCCGCGTTTAATGTTTAGTGCATTCTCTCCCTTTCATTTTGTTGTTTGATTAAGTAAAAGTCGTAATAAAATTCTGTTAAAATTACTACGGCTGGTCTTTGCTCGAACCTCCAAACACCAGCAACCGCTGGGACGTCGCAGAGTCAAGAATTGTAGTGTAATATTTTTGCTTTTTTGACAATGCGTGTTGCCACATTACGAATAGATTCGGCTAAAATAGTAATTATTTTATTTTGAAAAGGCTGCCCTAAGCAGTCTGGAGTACATGTTTTGTTATTTTTGCATTTACTGACATTATTAAGGTATTCTGAAATAACTGTATCAAATTTGGTCAATATCTAAACTGCATTAAAAAAACTACCGTTATCTCAACTTCGTACTAGTTCCTCTGAAGGCCAAATTTTGACTGGCTAAAAATTGTACTTCAGCAATCATTCTTTCAATGATAACACGCCATTGCCTTTTTCTCTCGATTGTATACATTTGTTGTTCCGCATCAATAGTACAATTTTTTTCAGCCTTGTCTTTAATTCACACCACGATGTTATACAGTTTACGTGTTTTAGAGTATTTTCGCGGTTATTATATTAAAAAAAAACATACACTCAGTGCCGATTTAAGCTCATTTCGGGCCCTGGGCGCTGAAGATATACAAGCCTCCTTGGCACTGGAGGAACGGAATTTATAACCAGAAAATCTGGTTATAAATTCCGGCTTATCAGCGTATCCGGGCCCTACTGGGCGCCCAATGGATCAACTGGCACTGAATGCAGTATATTTCTTCATTCCAATAAAATTCTGTTTTTTAGCTTCCTCGAAAAATGTCATTTCGGGATATTTTTGATAACATTTAAATATTAACACATAAAATCTTATTTGAAAACAAATTTATAATAATTCTACTAAATTTATCTCTCTTTAAATTAAAAAAGAAAGTTAACATTGAAATAACTAACCTATTATTGACCTAATTCACAAACTTTAAATATTCCTAAAGGATTTTTAAGGAATGCCTTATCGATACTTTGATATATTTATAATTGCAAAATAATATTACTAAATTTCTCTTGGCGTATAAGAAAAAAGAGAGGGGGAAAACCCATATAAAACCACATGTGTTATATTGACTTAATATGATGATTCAGAAAAATGGTTCATAATCGTAATCAGAAAAAAAAATAACAATTTACAATAAACAAGACAAATGAACCGCATTTTTTTAATATTGGGGACAGTAATGAAGGATGTGCATGTCTCGCTCTGGAAATGGAACCTGTCGTATGAAAAAAAAATTAGCATCAATTGATATTATTTCGATTTAATCCAAAGAGAAAATTTACAAACCATGTACTCTCTTAACTATAGCTATGGATATGTATATACAAAATAATTCCATTGACGTTAAAGTTAGCTAGTTTTCTTTTAACTCACTTATCCTTTCAGTTGAAATCGTTATGCACTTACGTGAATTTGTTTATTATATAAATGTATACGCATATATTAACAAAAGAAATTTTTAAAACTAAATATATATCATTTTTATAGTTCGCTTTTTCATGAAGGTAAATACAATAAAATATTCCGTAATAGTTTATCTTAATAGGGTAAAAACGTAGTAGTATCTTCCAATAAGGAACCTTGTGTTTGACACAATATGTCCTAGAGGTAGAAATTTAAACCCTCTTGACCAGACATTGGATATTTTGTCATTTAATGCTAAACAAATTAGTTTAATTAGAAATTCAAGTCGTATTAATCTTTAAATAAATTATATGCAAATAAATACCTTAGTCACAGATTTCTTTTTAAATTTAAAGTTCGTGAAAAATGAAAATTCTTGATAGAAAAAGTTTATTTACTGTATAAATGTTTGAAATGAGCAATAAAATTTTGTACTTACAGAAATTTATTTGAAGTATTCCGTTGCACGGATCTTTTTGAAAGCCTGTGCATTGTGTCCAACTAAGCTTGCATTTTTATTTTTTATGTAAACCCAAAGAAAATGGGCCTCCACGAGTTGCAATCGCTTTATTACGCAACGCGCTTACGCTCGTACATATTCTATTTTGTCACTAAATCAAAGCATGGAACAGACAATGATGCAATTTTTTATTTCTCTTTTCCTTTCCTCTATAAAATTACATTGATTTATTAGGAGAGCACTTTGATTTATTTCAAGAGAAACACAAACTTGTCTTTGAAATCTTAAAATTTTACAAAAAGAAATAAGAAACTTTTTTTAGTGTCACTTGAATGTCCCTTAACAAGAGGTAAATACATAAGATCTATATTCAAAGAGACCGGTAGCAACATTAATAGCTCTTTATTCAGAGGTGTACCTTACAGGAGGATTTTGTATATTATTTTAAGTTTTAAAAAATACAAAATAATTCGAAATTAAAAACATAATTACCTGTTGCTATTTCAAACGAGCTAAATGTAAGAGATTGAATTGGGCCAATTTCAGCAGGCCATTAATTTCAAAAATGAGTCTGTTGATGGTAGAGACCTCAAGCGTTTATTTTATCTTCAACTAACAACATTCCAGACTAAAATGAAACATCTCTTATAGCTCGCTATTTTCCAAATATTCTTATTGCCTTTGTCCCCTTTAAGTCAGCTGACATCGGACTTCCTGTGGGTGGAAAGAATGTCCTTTGTGACCCACTCGGCATGAAGAGAAAGTTACAGAAGAAAATAAGAAAAAAACATATCAAATTTCAGGATTTAAAGTACACATCAGCCTCGAGCCCTTCAAGATTCAACACATAAGAAAACTGACTTTAAACGTACACAGTACAGAATAAGAAAATAAGATACATAAAATGAAATACCAGATTCACATTGCTACAAGTAGATAAAAATATATAACTGGAAATTGCAAAAAAAGTTAAATCAAATACATATTTAAAAAATAAATTCTGTCAGAAAGCCAGTCAAATATTTAAGTGGGCATGTAAATGAAAGTAATTTTTTTTATAGCGATATTTATAAATAAGAAAAGTGAACAATACATTTTTAACAAACATAATTTTTAATTCCACGTAAAAGCAGAATTTTGAAGAACTGCAATTTGCCGAGCGCTGCTCTAAACAATATATTCTTTTGTGCACATTTGTCACCCTTAACCTAGTAATTCCATATACAAAAGGTAATCATTTATCCTGTATCCCGAGATCGGGGGCCCATATACTTGCTACAAAAAATCTCCACGCTGTGAAATATTTATTTTTTAGAAAAACATATAATCGTTTCGAATTTTTCTAGCAGTAGTTGGAATTTCAATTCAATCTTAAAATAAATTTCCAGGTATTTAAACAAGGTACCAGGTTTCCAAAGCATAAATAATAATATTTTAAACAATATTTTCAAAAATATTTTCGTAACAAAAAAAAAAGTATTTTTCAAATTCGAGTCCAAATGGCGCCCTAAAATTTGCCGCCTCGGAAATGGGTTCAGTTTCCCCGGCCCTAGAGCCGCCCCTGCTCCTAACATACAGACAGTAGTAAACACGGTAAGGGGCTAAGTAGATTAGATATGAAAGTACTTTTCAACTAGGAGTATACATGTAAACGGGTAGCTATGTATAGATCCAAGATTAGCTTTTAATTTCTGTTTTTAGTGCTACGTTGTGAATAGCTTGATTCAACTGTTTGATTATATGCAATGCCGATTTATCCATTGGGCGCCCAGAGGCCCGGAATAGCTGGACTTGACCAGGTTTTCTGGTAATAAAGCTCTATCCGCCAGTGCGAAGACGTCCCGTAGAGCTTATGCACCCTGGGCCCGAAATCAGCTTAAATCGACACTCATTTTATGGCATCTGGTTACAATTAAAATTTTAAAAAAAACCCGCATAAAACTAGCATTTTTTTAAACATAGTACTAAAGTACCATTAAGTTCCTACAACATCAAATTAAATTTAGAACTTCGTTAACACTAATAATACTATGTGAATTTTGAAGTGCTTTTCAAACAGGCTTCGTAATAAAAACCATTTAGTCAAAAGAAGCTGCAAGAGATTTTTTCTTTTATAACTTATACTACTAGAAACTACCTTTTGATAGAGGCATAACTCACTATAAAAAGGAAAACAAGCATTGTTTATAAGCGTTGTAAAACCATAGGCAAATATCACTTCTTTCCCCGATTTTGTTTTTCTTAATTATAAAGTTATTATTAAATTAAAAACTTTTATAATTTCCCCCAAAATCTTATTGAATTTAAACATTATTGGATTAACTGTATTAGTTATTTTCCTAAAGCAACTTTCGCAAAAATCCTTTTTGAGACGCCTTTATTAAGCATCGATCCACAGTGCGCTGCCAGTGCCACTATTAAACACCCCCCCCCCCTAAAAACCCTTTTTTGATGCGGTATTGTCGGATCCAATCCGAATTTAGCTATCAAATGAAGGATGTGTGTAAAGAGTAGATATTTATGGACTCTTGTGCCAACACACTATGCAGTAACATTTGGTTTTTCTTAAACTATGCTGTATTATCGGGACTTGGTTTTTCAATAACTTTTCAAAATCTAGCATATTTATTCAATTTATTATAAGTTTTATTTTGAGAAATTCGTAAAAAAATTTGTTTGTTTGATAGAACTACATGCCGCCCGCGTGCGGTGCACACCTGCTAGGATCGGCCTTGGGCTCGGGATTTATTGAGTGATATGTTAATAATCAATCAGTCAACTTTAATAATTCAATCACCCCTACTAACTTTGTCTGGATAACTCTTCATTATTGGCACAAGGGGAAAATCCTTTTCATCTTATATGGTTGTCAAAGAAATCACAAGGAAATGAAAGCATTCTGAAGCAACCTTCTTGTCCCTTTAGAATGAAACATTATTCAACAACCAATTCTTTTTAGTTTAATATGCCATAATCTGCTTTCCTTTTCAGATACTGAAGATGCAAGTGAAACAGATATGGTCAAACAGGAAGAAGAATATACCGAAATTAAAGAACAGTAAGTTATTCATTTTAACAGTTACAATTTTAAATGAATCATTTATAAGTTGTTTTGACTTGAAAACACCATGCTTGTACAATATTTTATAATATAATGATTTACACTTCTAGTTTCTGTATATATATATATTTTTCCCTTTACACTTATTCTTATACATATGTACTGAATAATATAATTCAAATGACATTGACCAAACTGTATGAACCATAGATTTTCTACTTCATTTATTGAATCTGAAACTTACTTCTTTACCCTAGAAATAGTAATAAAAGAGGGAGCTGAGTTCCGTGTATAAAATATGTCCAAAGGAAGAACGAATGTTTTCTTTAATAAAAAATTATTGGAACTGAATTATTCTGTAATTAAATCTAAATTAAGTTAAAACATGATTGATATCTTTGTTTTTTTATATCATTTTGTAAAATCAATCAGAAATAATATTTTAAAATTTCTTTTACTATCATTTATCAAAGGGGGAAAAGCAAAATGTTACTTTTTCTTTCATCTTATGGATCCTTTAGAAGTTTAATTCAAATAATTGAACAATTATGATTTTAGGTAATCTTGTTGTAAATTAAATGTCAAATGAATAGATGGTGCTGCAAGTCATCTGAGAGTTATACTTCTTTTAGCTTGTAGAATCAGTTATGTAATGTTCTTTGTGATTTGTACATGTTGTGAAAAAATTAATTTTCGATTTCACAAATTCCAAGGTAAGAAAAAGGTATCACTTACCTTATTCTTCCGTTTCTAACGCCCTAGATGAGCTTGACCTAAAAATTCGATTAGATTATTACAAATATACTCTTACTCAAAAGAACGAGAGTCCTTTGTGATATAAAAAAGACTTAATGGATAAGGAGAATAGAAAGCTGATACATTTCGCATTCGAAATATACAGACTCAACTACTACTACGAATACATACAAAGAGGGAAACACACATACACACGCACGCACACAGCGCCACTAAAGTTGAACTACAAAATTCTTAGGCTGCGTTCGCGACACATGTTTTCTGTGTGGTCTAAGAAAATAAATCAAAATTTCTAAAAGGATGGGCTGTGAATCATTGGATTAACATAAAAATATAGTGGATATAATCGTCTAACTGACCAATGAAATTAAAGAATTTTAGGAAATATAACATCTTTTTTAATAAATAAATTGAAGAATATATGCATTTTAACATGGGCAAAAATAAAAAAGTTCTCTTATAATTTTTTTTTATTCTTGAAAAGGCCTTTTAATTGGAAAGCAATTAGCATCCCCCATCAAATTTTATGGAAACATCATCTGGCTTGTTTTAAACATAGAGATATATTTAACAAGTTTGTAAGGAAGAGGTTTAGAAAAGCATATTTGTTGATTTTTGTTCATTAGTGTAGTGTTCTGATTAAGGGGACTCGGTATGATTCAATTAACAAAAATCAGTCAAAAGTTCAACTGAAATTTTTTTTACCGGACATTATTCTTTATGTATTTTTCTATGATCTCCCAAATTTTGAAGAAAGAAAGCATTAGTTTTTCTTCATTTCTAATGCTAGGTCTTTTTTCTTCTACAGTGCTGAATGCTTTGGTATTTTTTCTAACATTTACTATTAATATGTGTAACAAAAGTTGTAATGTTATTTTGAATCAAAGCAATAATTTATTTTTTAACAAATTGCTGAATTTAAAATTTGTTTTTCAAGGAATTTTCAATAAGCATTCATATAAACACAAGTAATATAAAAATGTTTTTAAAAAGTCAATTGCTACTTAAGTCAACAGAGAAAAATTTATTTTAGTTACTTTTTATTAAATCATTGCAATAAATGTAAATATGTACCGGGTGGTTATAATTAAAGTTACACTATTCAGATGCCTGTAGAACCTGTTCTGCTTAACGGATTTTGATAAAACTTGGACTATACGCTATGTGGACCACGGGGAAAAGTTTTCTGCAATAAAAAATAGTACAAATTCTGACCACCAGGTGGCTTTTATTGAATAGTTACGCAAATCCGTAAACCCTCTATATAAACTTGCAGTCCTAGCCAGATAGTCATTCAGCGTGCGTTTGTCATCGTTTATCATGTCCTTACAAAAAAAAAAAAAAAAAAAATCGAGTTTTACTGGTAAAACTGTTTGATCAGAACGGTAGCAACCACTTAGCTGCTCTGCGTGAATATCGTCGCTTAAAAGGATCTGCAGAAAGACCCCATATCGAGGATTGATTTCAGGAAGGTGATCGTGAAATTTGAAGAGACTGGAGATTTGGGTGTGCTGCCCGGAAGAGGACTAAAACCGATTCGGACTGAAACTGTCGAAGAAGTCGCTACTGCTGTGGTTGAAAGAGCCTCCAATTCCATCTATTCTTCAGCAAGTGGTTGATCGGTGTCACGCGAGTTGGAGATTTCGTGGTCGACAGTACGAAAAATTTTGTGGTACTTTTAAAAATGTTATCCGTGTAAGATCCACATGATGCAAACGCTAAAACCTCAAGATCACCAAACATGTGCCTTGAATTTTCTTGCCAATTTTTGGTGAGAATGTAAATTGATGACGCGGGGCCTTGGAAAAAAAAATCTGTGGTCAGACGAGGCAAACTTTTATTTAGATGGAGCTGTGAATAGTCAAAATTGCCGCATATGGAGTACTTCACCTTCTAATGTCCTGCATCAACAACCACTACATTCTGATTATGTGACTGCTTGATTTGGATTTAATGCTTAGTTTGTCGTAGTCTATCACTACCTCTGAGATTATTAACTCCCCTTCGTGTATTATCTAAATCTGAATGGTTGAATTCATAATGAATTACTACTTATTTAATAAATCAATCTTATTTATTAACTTTTCTTAATTGAGAAATTACACAAATACTATTCAAATTTTAAGAACAATAAAATACAGTGGAGTATGAGAAGAATTCAATAATTATGAACGACGGAATTTTAATTGAATCTACGGCAGTCGACGCCTACAATTAAGCTACACACTTATATTTAATTTGGGAAATTAAACTAACCTGATACCTTTGGTTATGGCAGGTTCTTCTAACTACTTCTTCAATATTTGGATTCCTTTAATAAGTGGCTTCAATCTCAGCTATCTCTCAGTTCTATCCCGAACTGATTTTATGTATACTTTTCAATAGACTTTACTCCCGACGACTATATTTCCACTAGAAAAACTACTCTCTCAACTCATTTCACTCTTCATTTCATTTCCCCTCTCATTTCATTTTATAACTCGCTAAACCCAAACTTATATAAAATATCTCATTTGCATAAGTCACACTTTTGGCTCCCGGTGGAGATTGGTTGAAATAAATAAAATATAGAATTTAAGAGAAGGTTAGTGAAACGCGTAAGCACCCGTCACAACCCTCCTCCGAGAAAAAAAGCGTGACTTATTGAAGGTCTAAACGACCTGAAAGAACTCGCTTAATTTACCTAACGTTTGAAAAACACTGAACCTGCACAAAATTTTAACTCTAACTCTAGAATGCCTGAAAATACTGAACTTGTAGAACGTTTTAACTCACGAACTTTAGAATGCTTGAAAACACTGAACTTGCAGAAAATTTTAACTCTCTAAGTTAGAAACTTTAATTAAACTAGCACACAGAAATGACTACTCAAAGGGGTACTCCACTCTAATTTATTGATCTTGTACATCAATTCCCTACAGTGCATCCCATTCGGGCGAAGATCAGGGGAAAACCTTTCAAGGAAAAAACCCTGATCATGCACTTTACTTAAGTGCTAATAAATATAAAATTTTTTACAATAATATCTTCAAACGACATCAAACTTTCATCTCATCACTATGTTCAGGGACTGCTGCCCTGAAAGGAAACCTTGTCAATTTTTTCTAAAACATGACATTAAATGCACAGAACTTTTATACAACTTCCTTATTGACATAAAATATGGCATACATTATATTATATATATATATATAGTTTAGTAACAAAATAACCCTTATCTGGTTTCATTTTTAAAAAATTCCCAATCAATCGCGCTGCGCTGTTAATGTTTTTTGTTAGTATTCCTAATTACGCCGCGCCCAGAAACCAGACATTACTTATACATCTTAATAATTACACACAAAAATATATACATTTTTTACATAGAATATATTACAACAAACAATACAAGTAATCTCACATATAAAGCCTCGTCTTTAAGGTGTAGCAAAACAATTGCAATTCAACAAATGTTTTTCCACAATTTGGAAAAAAATTAAATACAAAAGCTTTTTCAACCGATATGAAAATACACACAACGCAGTAACTTTTGTACGCTAATTTTACAAAAAAAAATAGACTAGCCCACATAGAAAATACTCCGAACTGTCTGTCAGAGGATAAATAAACAAATTAGAATTATACAACCTGGCTAGTCTTTAGATCCAATCTGCATAGGCTTTGTCTCCAACCATGGCCTCTGTACTGGATGACCTTGTCCTAGGGTTGTCCTCTCTGCGCTCCGACCTTCTGGTTCTCCTCTTCCATTGAGTCTGTTGAAGCTGATATGCTCCTGCTGAGGCGTTCTTTTCACTTGTAAGATTTTGAATTTGGCTGCTGTCCACTCGACGTCGGCTCCGAAGGTTGTAAGGGCAGTTCCGTTCTTGCTGGGGTCTGTTGTATTTGAATCTGTGGGATGGTCCTGGAATTGCTCTTTCCGATTTCCTCTGTTCACTGCGGGATGGTCCTGGAATTGTTCCTTCAGAATTACTTTCTTCCACCTTTCTATACCGCTTTCTGGAGGGACGAGACGGCATTGACGAGGTCCACTTTCTCTTGTCTCGGGATACCTGGGCCTCTGGTCTCTTCTTCTTCTGTATGTTTTCAAACCAAGAGTCTGGTCTTCCTCTTTTTTCTCTCTCTGTCCAACGTGGTTTTCTCTTCCTGAAATTATACACATCACCCCCCCCCCCCCAAAGAAACAGCAGACTCCGTTCGCACACGTTTTTTCCTTCTCACCTCCTCTCCATCGCTTCTATTCGTAACTATATCTCTACTAGCTTCTAAATTTCCTGATTCTGATCCTCTACGACAATTCCCATTACTTTCTGATTGTACTAATCTCGGCTGCCTATCATCCGACCTGTTTGATGCTACTGCATTATGATCACTACTTCTCGCAATTTCCGATTCGGCAACACTGTCTTCTGATTCTCTTTGATGGTAAATTCTCACCTGGTCCACATTAACAGTTATTCTTTTACAAAATTTTAATATTACTAAATTATTATTATTTTTTACACTCAGAACTTTATAGGGGCTCTCAAACTTTGGCATAAATTTACCCACCATTTTCTTACTTGCCGAACTCAACGGGTGAGTTTGAACTAACACTAGATCATCAACCTTCACATTAACTTCACGCCTCTTCTTATTATAATATTTCGCCCACTTCTCGTGCTGGCGCTTTGTATGTATTCTAGCCTCTTCAAACAATTTTTCTATATTTCCACAAACTAAGTCTGATCCATCAGTTACCGTTACTAATTTTTGAAATGGTGTGATTAAATTTCGACCTAAAAATAATTCCGCCGGTGTTTTACCCGTTGTCTCATGTACTGCTGTCCTTAAAGCGTAGCTGAACTCATGCAGAAATTGGTCCCAGTTAGTGTGATTATCCGCGACAAAACTCGAAATCATTTTTAAAAGAGTACGATTAATTCTTTCCGTTTGATTAGCTTGTGGACGATATACCACAGTTTTAACGTGTTTTATGTTCAACCTGCGACATACTTGCTCAAAAACTTCGGATATCATTTGGGGGTCGTTGTCACTAACTAACTTAACAGGAGCTCCATAACGCGAAATATAATTCTCAAAAAATGCATTGGCAATTGCTTTAGCCGAAGCTTTTCTTAAGGGAACTATTTCAACCCATTTAGAAAAATTGTCTGTTATTACTAAAATAAATTTATAGCGTTCTGGACTAGTCGCAGGGTATGGGCCTAATAAATCTAAAGATACGATTTCATTCGGAAAATTCGTTACTATCGGAATTAATTGACCAGCTGGTAATCCGTTCTTATAATTGAATTTTTGGCATTGGTCGCAGGTTGCTACATATTTATAAATGTATTTCCTCATGTACGGGAAATAACACGCGTCTTTTAATTTTAAGTAGGTTTTCTTTTTGCCTAGATGGACTGCCATCGGCGAGTCATGGAATTCTCACATAACATCTTTACGTAATGTTTTGGGCAATTTCTAACCGCACCTAGTGTGGTTGTATATTTTGCATAATATAACAATCCGTTAATTAGTTTAAAGTCGTGGGACCAATTTCTACAGATTGACTCATTAATGGAACTATCGTCAGGATTTTCTAAAAACCGCAAGATATGACCTAACTCCGGATCATTTCTCTGTTCCTCTCTCAACTGTTCTCTAGACGATAATACTAACGATCTAATCACCGCACAAGACACCTTTGGTTCTTCATTACTTTCTAACGGGTTTCTAGACAACATATCAGCCACTACATTTTGCGTACCTGGGTGATGTTCCCATTCCACATTAAAATTCGCCAACTTTTGTTTTTGCCCTTCATTTAACTTAGTCTTGAATAAGTTAAATGGTACCGGTTCGTCCGAAATTGCCAATTTCTCAATCTGCGAGTCCGGAATGATTAACGATTTTGTAACAAAATCAAAACTAATCTTTGCATGTGACATAAAATCAATACCTAGGATGCATGGATATTGCATCTCAGCAATCACATGAAATTTCCACAACTTCGAAAATTCCCTTATTTTATTTCTTAACTCAATTGTGCCTAAATTTCTGCATTGTGACCCTTGAGATGTAACTACTTCAGCTAACGATTTCTTAATAGGACAAAAAGAAAAATATGATCGGTATGTTTTTTCTGAAATAAATGACTTCTCCGCACCTGTATCCCAGAGAGCTTTTATAAAAGTATCATGCAAAAGAATTGGCACATACGGAAGATCAAGTGGTGATAATCGTAATGAATTAAGTTTAATTCTATTAGGAGGATCTCCTTCAACACGATCTCTTAGAAAGTTTAAATTGGCATTTCTCTGCCTTCCGCTGTTGCAATCAACATGCCTCCAATTCTGCTTTGCTGAATCATCACTAGGACCCTTCCTAACCACCATCCTACGGTTCTGATACCGGTCTGTTCGCTGATTTGGTTGGTTGTAGCGATTTCCTCCCTCGAATCCTTGATTTTGATAATTATGACGAGAAAAATTATTCGCACCCCTGCTTAGTCCTCTTTGATCATTTTGTCTATTTCCGACCCCTGTATCTCTCCAATTTCCATTATTCCTTCTTTCATCAGGATTCCTACCCATATCCCAACCTCGTCTATTAAAATTATTACTCGAACCTTGGTTTTCCCTGCAGCTATGACGTTCCTCATACCGGTCTACCAACTCTACCAACTGAGCTTTCGTTGTGGGGTTTCGAACTTCTAAATAATCCATAATTTGGGTTTCTAGTCGCATTACTATGTGATCAACCAATTTTATCTCATCATAATTCAAATTTAAAGCCTTATGGACTTTTAATAGCTGGAAAATAAAGTCTGACGGGACCTGACCTCTCCGTTGTTTCGATGAAAAAAACTGAGCCTCTAACTCTGATTTATTCCGTACTACAGGAAAACTATCCGACAACTTCTTTTTAAGCGTTGCAAACGCAGTCGCTTCTTCATTTACACACTCGAATCCGATGACCTCAAACCAGTCTAACGCTCTCCCAATTAAATGACCCTTTAAACACGCACATGCTAGATTCGCCGGTATTTCATAGTAGGCTATGTTATCGTCTATATTTGTAATAAACTCAGACACATTTTCTTTACCCGCAAAAAATAATTCCGGCAAAACTCTAAATCCTGCACTTGCTCTTAATTCCGGTATTTCGGTTGGGCGCCAGTTTCGTAGTCTATCACTACCTCTGAGATTATTAACTCCCCTTCGTGTATTATCTAAATCTGAATGTGTTGAATTCATAATGAATTACTACTTATTTAATAAATCAATCTTATTTATTAACTTTTCTTAATTGAGAAATTACACAAATACTATTCAAATTTTAAGAACAATAAAATACAGTGGAGTATGAGAAGAATTCAATAATTATGAACGACGGAATCTTAACTGAATCTACGGCAGTCGACGCGTACAATTAAGCTACACACTTATATTTAATTTGGGAAATTGAACTAACCTGATACCTTTGGTTATGGCAGGCTCTTCTAACTACTTCTTCAATATTTGGATTCCTTTAATAAGTGGCTTCAATCTCAGCTATCTCTCAGTTCTATCCCGAACTGATTTTATGTATACTTTTCAATAGACTTTACTCCCGACGACTATATTTCCACTAGAAAAACTACTGTCTCAATTCATTTCACTCTTCATTTCATTTTATAACTTGCTAAACCCGAACTTATATAAAATATCTCATTTGCATAAGTTACACTTTTGGCTCCCGGTGGAGATTGGTTGAAATAAATAAAATATAGAATTTAAGAGAAGGTTAGTGAAACGCGTAAGCACCCGTCACAAGTTTATCCTCGGATCTTTTTTCTCTGAAATTCTCACTCCACAAGGACCTAACAGATGCTCTTTCACGAGTGCACGGTATAGTGAACTCCCTCAACAGCAGGTCATACTTGTTTTACAGAAACGACAATGTTTGCAAACCACTATGTTTATGCAAGATGGAGCAACTCCTCACATTAAGCGCTAAGTCAAAACACTGCTTTGTGCTAACTTTGACGATAATCGTGTAATATCCAGACATTTTTTGAATGCATGGACTTCTCGTTCACCCAACTTAAATCCCTGTGATTTCTGGTTTTAGGAATTTTTAAAAGACCGTGTTTATAGAGAAGGAATTAGGACTTTACCTGATTTGAAAGCTAGTATTATACGCCATGTGGCTTAAATCCTCGTGAGTTGCTTCACGGTTAATGCGCTTTCAACACGCTGTTGAGGTCAATGGAGCATATATTGAGCATATTCTGTAATTGAATAAATTTTAACGATTCTAACATATTTTTTGTCCTTCTTTGGGCACTACATTTCCATCTGGTTGTCAAAATTTGTACTAGTTCTTTTTATTGCAGAAATCTTTTCCCCATGGTTCATATAGCACATTTTCCAAGTTTCATCAAATTCCGATAAGCAGAACTTGTTCTACAGGCCTCTGAATAGTGTAACTTTAATTATAACCACCCGGTATATACACTGGTGTCCAAAAGTTAAGCATAAATCGTAAAATGCGAAAAACATGGGGTAAATATTCGTATAATTATTCCAAACTTCTTACGGATATTAATTGGGTGAAGAAGAAACAATGGGTTTATGCAAAACTTTTCAGTCGACTACGTTCTGCACGAAACACCGGCGCATGTCGGAACGCGGAGAATTCGATTCACGCAGCATAGGCAGTTCAGACAAGTTTCGTGCAACTGCTGTGTGAAGGAATGTTGTTAACCATCAAACAAGGTTAATGATGGCACAAAGACGCCAATTGGACATGTTTACGAAAGGAAGAATCGTTGGAATGCTGGAATCCTCACGATCACAAACCGAAGTGTCTCGAATTCTGAATGTGGACCAGTCTGTGATCTCAAGACTGTGGTAGAGGTTTCAAAGAACGGGAGATGTTACCCGACAACCAGTATCAGGTCGACCAAGAGTCACAACCCCTCGCCAAGACCGATATCTGGTAATAAGTGCGCGACGTTAGAGGGGCAGTACTGCCAGAGCACTGGGTTCGGCGCTCACAGTCGCCACAGGAATACGAATTTCGAGACAAACTGTTTACAGGAGACTCAATCATGCTGGCCTGTATGCCAGAAGACCAGTAGTTTGCATTCCCCTCACGTCTGCACATAAACACCGTTCGTTTGAACTGGAATTTGAAACATCAGCACTGGAGTGTGGGAGAGTGGGCCAATGTGATGTTCAGTGACGAGTCCCGGTTTAGTTTGAGTAGTGATTCTCGGTGGGTAACGATATGGAGAGAACGTGGAACACGTTTTGGACCAAGAAACATAACGGAAATACATCATTTTCCATCAAGGAGAGTAATGGTATGGGCAGGCATCTTGATGGACGGCCGCACAGACCTCCATTTCTTTGACACGGGGTCTGTGACTGCTCAAAGATACAGAGACGAAGTTCTTGAGCCTTATGTTTGCTTGTTTCGAGGTGCTGTCGGTCCTTACTTCATATTCATGGATGATAATGCGCCATGTCACCGAGTGGTGAAATGGAAAACATCTAGCGCATGTCGTGGCCTGTGAACTCCCCTGATTTAAATCCTATCGAGCATGTATGGGATATGCTCGGGAGACAAATTGCAGCCCTTTCGTACCCACCAAGCTCCGTTACAGAACTGAAGAGAGCTCTCCAAGAAGCTTTTAACCGTTTGAGCCCACAACTCATTCATCATCTCATAGCAAGTATGGTAAATCGCTGTGCAGCGTGCCTGGCAGTCAGAGGTGACCACACGCCTTATTAAACTGCAGCATCAGTATTTTATTTAATGTTTTCTTTCATTTTTTCTTTAAAGTGTGAATCCTTGCTATGCTCAGTTTTCTTTCAAACTACTACTTTGGATAATAAAATTAATTATTATCATTCGTTTGATTTGCTTCCTTATTTTATAACCATTTTACACTCGCATATCACGTTTCCCGCCATTCTGATTTACAGTTCCTTTATTCACATAATTATCAATTATGCTTAACTCTTGGACACCAGTGTACATATCGTCGACCTAATTTTCAGAATGCGTAACTCCTTCTGGGGTGCTATTTTGTTATAGGAGTGCTACTCACCAAGTTTTTGTTTATGTTCGCTAAGATAGGCGATAACATTACAATATAATTACCTTAATATTTTTATCGTGTGGGTATGTGGTTGTGTCATGGGGATAATGTATATTGAGTTAATTTTTATTGGTTTTTTTCCCGCGGCAAAACCCTATTAATTTCACTGACTATTTTATCCGATTTCCTTAAAAATTTAACCATTCCCATTGCATTTGTTTTTCAAACTACTATTTCAGTCTTCTTTTGTATTTGTTCTAATTTCGAATATGGATATTTCTAATATCATTGGTGAGTACCTGGACATTTTTTTAAAAAGAATGAGTGCTGTGCTTTTAAATATTGCAATAAATCGCACATTACCACTTTATTTTACTTTTTAATAATGCTTTTTTGAACGTTCCTTGTTCGACGAAATTCATTGAAGAAACTCGCAGTTTTTGGAATACTACAGATTAATTAATTGATATTCATTATTAATTTCAAAACATGTTATTATTTTATTTATAATATAAAAACAATTATTATATATAATAATTACTTTTTATTTATTTGTAATAATTATTTTATTTGTTTATAAATATTACAAATGTTATTTATTTTAATTATGTTATTTATAAGTATTATTATTATAATATAGGAGCATTATTATGTATTATAATTTATATATATATATATGAAAATTTTTATATAATACAATTATTATTATATAAAAATTATATATAACTTTTATTATATTCTATTGATATTCATTATTGATTAATACTGGTTATTTTTAATCTATTCCTGTGTTCTTCATTTGAAATATATTTCCAAACAGTTCTTTACAATTTTTTTTCTGTCGATTTGTTACCGCTAGGCCACCATCTTGGATTTCATGAAACTGGACAACAACCACCTGCTTGGCACTCCTATATCAAATTTGTGGAGTTACGCATTCTGGTAATTAGGCCGACGATATGAAAGAATCACAGTATTAAGCCTTTCTATATAGGATTTTTTGTTTGTAACTATTTATTCACATTCATCAAAAGGGATCGCAATACCGGTATTTTGAGCCATTTGTACAGTTTCGAAATACCGGTATTCACAAGTTTAAATACCGGTTTTTCGGTATTTACTAGAAATTCTTTAAATTGTTTTTTATATGTTCAGCGATCGGCAACATAGCGAAATATAAAACGTCTTTGTGTTTATGTGGCTCCCTAATGGGCGATATTAATTAGACTGTGAATACAAAGTTACATCATACAATCAAGAGAAGTTATAAAATATCTGAATCACATCCAAGGCCAAAACTGTCCAAAAACAGCTCAGAGCGATACTGTTTTGCACAGGATTCGTAGTCTGATATTCGTATATGAGAAACCAAGGTTGTGCTTGTGAAAGATGCGTAATATTTCGATATTTTCTAAACTGGTGATTTCGTTATTCACATTGTATCATACTTTAGGGTTCAAAATGTTTTTCAGATTCATTATATATAAAAATACTCATAAATAATAATCCATAATAATCAATAAGAATAACTTTAAAGAACATAAAAAAATCAGTTGATAATATTATGGTTTGGTTTCATTATTTATATGATGAAAAGAATATGACGGCACAATGTAAAAAATATTCTAGAGTTAAGAAGAAAAGAGACTAACCAAATCAACTTTGATCAAGTTTATTGTAAATTTTCTTAAAGTTTTTTACCCACAAACCAATCCACATTCAGAAGAATTTGGTTCAATGATCGACGATGAGATGATGATGATAATAATGCCAATAGTGAAAAGGAACTGTCTCTTGAAAAAAAATTAGAGTTAACGATAACTAAAAAAAAATCACAACAAACCAAAATACAGTACAAAAATCAGCTATATCCAAAATCATCCGACAAGAAATCGATTTACTTGAAGATGAGGGATTTAGAGGTAAATACTTGGAAAAAGTATATCGCGCATTGCTAACAGTACCACCAACTAGCATAGATGCCGAAAGAGCATTTTCGACAGCTGGTAATTTTTGCAGAAAATTATGTTCCAGGCTTAATGACAGTACAATTGATGCATTATATTTTTTAAGAACACATTTCAAACATTTAACTTTTAAAACACTAAGAACATTTGAATAATTTGTAATAGTACCAGAGACTGAATAGTGATGTTTGCACTTTTTATCGTGTTTTTCACGTAGTGGAACAAAAGCGCTATTAGGACGCAAATTTCGTCTTCGCTCCATATTTTGTCGTACCTTTTTCTCACCCAATAAGCAACCAATTGGCCTCAGGTTTTCGGCATTTGTGCCCTAGATGAGCCGAATCATATTTAAATTTTCCCATAGTTTTCCTGAATTTCGCTAGTTTATAACAAAAATTTCTCAAATTTTACCTAGTAAATTTATTGTTTGCAAAAAGTTTAACTTTAAGTAATGTAGTAGTTAAAAGTTATTATTAATTGTGTGTGTATATATATATATATATACTTTTCCTTGTTAAACTTAAAAGAATAAATACATAGAAGCGAGTTTTATGCCTAGACAAGGAGTTAAGTCACCTTGTCCGGGCTTTTGTAGCTTCTGTAAAAAAAAATATTTTTTTTGTTGCTTTTTTATAGTGCTGATACAGATTTGTGTCATTATTTCTTTTCAGCTCAATAGTAGTACATTTAGAGCAGTGGTACAGTACTACTTTCTGTTAGTAAGAAGTTCATTAGTTGCACTATTGTAAAAAAAAACATGTGAAAAACGTGCTAAAATTACTTGGCCATGCCAATGATTGATATCTTGTTTGTAATTTAAATAAATAAGATGTTCCTTTTTTTGGTGATTCTTTGTATATTGTTATAATTTATTAGTTAAAAATTATTTCTTGCGATATTTAGACTCTCTAATAAAACTGGCAAGTAAAACTAAGAAAAAAACACCTGTGTTTTCTTTCCTTTTCTAAAATTTCTAATACCGGTATTAAAACCGGTATCCCGGTACTAAGTTCTAAGAAATACCGAATACCGGTATTGCACTTTTTTTCCGATATTGCGATCACTATTCATAAATCACATTCTCAGAAATTAGGCCATACCATGTAGAATTGAAACCCACGACCTTTGTATTAAAAGTCCATTGTGCTACAGGGACACAGTGAGCGCTTTTCTTTTTTATATATGGTGTTGGACTATTATTTTAGTTTGTATCTTTTTATTCATTAATTTAATTAATATTTGAAAAAACTGTATGAACATCAAATGTCATCCACTACAAGTTTAAAAAAATGTATCTGAACTTGAATGTGTGTGTGGATGAATAGATAGTATTTTATTAACAATTGAAAATTTGAACATGATATATATGTAGGGAGATGTGAAGTAATAGTTGTAATTTTACAAAACCCATGCTAAATTCTGTTATACATATTTCGATTTACTGGTACAACAAATTTCATGTGTGCATCAATTATTGTAGAAGGAAAAGCATTTTAAAATAACTTAATGGATTTTTAAATTTTCTTCAAAGATTAAATGGTTAACTTTTTATGGCATTCAGAGGATATAAAAACTGTTTTATATACGTAATACGTGCAGATTGTAGGCAACCAAAAAAATTCTGTAAATCAAAGATTTTTTTATGAATCATACCATGTCCCCTTAAATCAGGAGTGGACAATTGTTTTAGCTGGTATTGTGAATTTGGAAAATTGCACCTTTTTAAAATGATTGTATTCATTAGCTAACTTTCATTCTCAGAAAAGTTATAAATTGTGCAATAAAAATTAATAAATATAAGTTAAATAAAATTGTGGCAGTATTTGTTATGCTAATTTCATATCTGTAGATCCAAGTACATTAAACTTTAAAATCAGCTTAAGTGTTAAATGTGTCCTATTGCCTTTCTCATGTTCTTGGTGGGCCACAAATAAACTCTTTGAAGCCACATGAAAGCTGCAATTTTCTCATCCCTACCTTAAAGAAATAGTCTAGTGCAGACTAGGTGTCTGTAAAGGAAAAAATTTGGGACTTGAATAATGCTATACTTTAGATATTTGATTTCACCCTACTTTTCCATAATTTTGAATAAAAAAAATTCATCATTACCAACTTTTATTTATTTATTTTTTTGTAATAATTTTTAAAAGAATTTTTATTTAACATTTTACACGCCAATGTTCCATGAGTGGAACATAATTTTTAAAATTTTCTGAAATATACAATTTTATTTGTATTACTCTATAAATATTATGTAGGAAAAAGAAAAAAAACATGGATTAATTCTTCAGTATAATAAAATGTTTCTAAAATAAAGAATGTCTCTGTGAAAAATATAAATAAAGAATTTTTTTTTACTTTGTGGAGATCAACTCAAAAACTTATATGAAATTCAATGCATAATTATGTTTTAATAATTCATTGAGGGTAATGGAAACCTCACACATTCTGTTGATAGACTATAAATTATTTTTAAAAAGTTGTCTTATAGTCTAATCTTATCTTTTAAAATGATAATAATATTTTTTTGTAATCTAAATGGAACATTGGTGCATAAAGGTATTGTTTTTAATATGATAAAATTACTTTGATTTGTGTGCATAGAAAGTGGTGAAAATTTCTGAATGCTAAGTTTTTGTCAATGTGTTGACAAAAAGGTTTACAATTCTTGGTAGGTTTTCAAAACATTTTCAATTTCTTCCTGTACATTTCCCTCTCCTCCCCTCTTGTAACATTTCCGACAGATGTGAAGTGGATTACTCATAGCTAATCCAGAAAAGCATGTATGTATGTTTGTTGATGCTTAGACGTTGCTTATAACATTTTTGAAGAAATTATTGTATTGGAAAATTAAAAGAAAAAAAGGTTTTTCCCTTTATTTTTTCTTGTGACTTATGTTTTCTTTTTTTCAGTCAGTGAAAGTACATGACACTGATCACAGATGTCTCAGATTCAAAACCATTTCAAACTATTGAAGAAACACTGGATTAATTTTATACATTATCAGATGGAGGAGATTGTATTTCATTAAATACTTTAGGAAAAAAGTGAATATTTGATTAATGAAGATTTGAATGAAGTCATTTTTGAATCTGTTCTGCCAACAGTTGTTTCTGAAAAAATCGGAATTTCTGAAGATTATGAGAAAATATCTCATGAAATCGCATTTGAAGAGGTACATTTCAAGTACATTTGTACTTGAAACCTTCAGATCAAGTACACACAAGTGTACATTTGCCATTGGAAAGATAGTGCTGTAGTAACTATTGACACCCTGTTATTCAACACATGAACCTGTCTCTAAAACCAAAAGATTTTGCTGAGCATTAAAAGAAAATTTATATTTCTCAGCTAAATTTTATAAAAATGTACAATGAGGGAATGGGAGGAATTGGTTTACTAGACAAGCTTCTTGAATCATATCGACCACTGTTTAGAAGCAAAGTTTGGCATTGGAATCTATTTAACAATGGACTGGATGAATCTGACACTCACATTTGCAAAACTGTGTAGAAATATAGGTACAACCACATCTCAATTTCTGTAGAGAAGTATCTTTTTAAACTTAACACAAACGGGAAATCGATTCTGTACCAGAATCTCTCAAAAAGCTTTAAATCTTTTAGATTTAGACAATCAGATAAATATCTAGGATGTTCAGTGTAAAGAAATTGTGCTTTATGGTCAGAGGAAACTAAAAAAAAAAAAAAAAAAAAATGTTTTGAGTCTGAGGAAAAATTGTTTGAACAATGCTCTGCAGATTATCTGAGACAGTAGGAAAACCCTCGGAACATAAAAGCCCAAAACAATAAAAAAAATTTCCATTTCTTTCTTTTTTAAGGAATTTTTTTAGTTTGACATCTATATAATTATTGTTCTGTTAATTTTAATGTATCAAGATTATTTATTTATTACTTTCATCCCCCTACTGCTACTTTTCTTGTTTGAGTGTAAGATCAATCAGTAATTGTGAAATTCGTTGAATGTGTATAGATCCCTAGATATCTGCTGTGTATTTTTTTTAAAATTAGTAGGAAAGCGCTTAATTTTCTGTTGAACTTGTTATTTTTTTGTGTGAGTTCATTTAAAAGTTCACTTACTGAAAAATTGTCAACTTAGCCTAAATTGTTTCGTGCCATAGTCACCATTAATCAAAATTTTTAATACCATGTAAAAAAATCTAAGTGAAATACTAATGTTCCATTTATGAAACATATATATTATATGGGGAAAAAATGTTCTTGTAGTTTATATATTTGAGTTTTAATCATTCAATAGTTTGTGTAACCTTTCAATCATAGCCTGGCATTTGAAAGGTCAAATTGAGTACTTTTATAATATAGATAAATTTTTTGTCTTAAAAAAGTTTTAAAATTAACAGTGCAGTGAAAGATTAATTATAAATATAATACTATTTTTTATTATAGTTGATAGTTGTGTATATAATAAAAAAGAGAGAGAAGTGATATCTAATATATAAAATTCTCCTGTCACAGTGTTTGTAACCAAACTCCTCCGAAACGACTTGACCGATTCTTATGAAATTTTGTGTGTATATTCAGTAGGTCTGAGAATAGGACAAACTATTTTTCACTCCGATATTGCAATTAGTTGAAAGATATTAATTATATATAAAAACCTTAAAACAACTAATTGTTTTACTCCTGCTGGTTGTTTACTTGACAGAACTTCCATTCCGTTTCGGCCGAGCGGTGATCCGACGTTTTCCACCATCTTAAAATTGCCATCCAATTTTTACTGTTGAAATCAGACAAAAAATAATTACAGAATCGGAAAGATCATTTATTTCGCCACAATATGGTATAATTTGTTTTGCAAAATAATGATATTTTCTATTTTTTAAGAATTTTTTAAAAAAGGGTTAAAACTGATGCTTTTTTATGCAAATTATTTCTAAATTATTGCGTATGAATTTGTTTTCGTGTTATTAAAACGATATTCTACACTAAATAACTTCCAGCCTTTCTCTTTTAGATCCAGTCATTTAAAAAATAAAATTCCCCCAATTTTTTTTAAAGATTTTTCGAAAAATACTCAAAAGTTTAACTTAACATTGAATAACTTTGTCATTTATGAAGATAATCGCACGAAACTTTATTTCCGTGTGTAAAAGAATATTATCCGTAATCTGTACGAAGATTGAAAAAATTGCTTAAAAGTAACGGATTTAAATTTTTTGTTGTTGTGATTTTCATAAAAAACCGTTTTAGCGAGAAATAATTTAAACAATATTTTTTATACATTTTTTTTATTTTAAAGTACTTTATTTTTGCAAATTTTTTGTGAAGTTTGAAAGAATTAACTTACAAATTATGCCCTAAATATAAAAAAAATTAATAAAAAATACACGATTTTACAGTTAGCCAAAACTTAGCGTCGAAAAATAGTTTTGCGCCAAACACATTTGAACTGTTTCACCGTCGACCGCATCTAACTCAAGGGTTACACTAAAAAGTTCTGCCTTAAACAGGGGAAAATCAGTAAATTTGGCGAGTAAAAAAAAAAAAAAATGCGAGTAAAAAGTTATTTTTGCTTCAATTCTCGTCATTTTTTCTTTAGAAAATTTTCAAAATTAAATCATTATAGATGTTAAATTAAGATGATAAAATGTATTCAATACATTTCTGAGACTCATTTAAAATATTTATCAGTATCAAAATTTTTGTTCTCTTTCATAAAACGTATAGTTTACTTAAAATAATGCCTAATGTATAAATCTTTTTTTGACATATAATTTCATGATAAAAACGCAAAATGTGCTCATTTCGAATTTTTTTTTAATTATTCAGTTAAATAAGCATAATTTCCTTAGAAAAAAAATAAAAGTTATGTTCAAATAAAAAAATTCTTCATTATTAATTGAGTGTTATTAATATATCAAAAATCACTAAATTGGCATGTCACAATTAATTGCTAAATGAATATTTTTAATCAATATTAGTATAAAATAATTAATTTTGTTTTGTATTTTATGATTTCTTCTAAAATGAATAAATATAGATGAATTTAAATGAAAACGATTTTTAAAAAGTTCATTGATCATTTAGAATCAGTGATTAAACAAATAAAATGCCGAAAACTCTTTTTTTTTTCAGAATTAAAAAAAAAAAACTTTTTTTTTTTTACAGAACAATGATATTTTGCATATATTATGATTTTTTTTCTAAAATGAATCAAAATCATTGCGTTTAAATAAAAATGATTTTTAAAACTTTTAGAATCAGTGATTTAAAAAATAAAAGGCCAAAAACTTTTTTGAGCAAATTTTAACAAAACACTCAAAATACTTAAAACAATCATTTAATAATTTCTTCTTTTATAAATATAATTGTATGTGTGAAACTTTTTTCCCGTGTGTCGAACATTTCAAAATATCCTCACAATTTTACTTCAAAATTTAAAATAGTAGTAAAATTTTGTAATTTGAAAAATTTCTACTTTTCTGTCTTTTTTTCAATATACAACTATTTTTAAAAAGGCTACATTTTCGTTTCTGGGGACTAAAAAATTGCAACGAAAGAATTGAAAAGTGAGTGAGTTATTTATAAATTCGCACTGTTCGCGGGTTTTAGCGACGAGGACGACACCTAAGCTTTTACCCACCTCTGCTAAGTACCACACAATACCAACGCAAGAATAATTTTCGAAAAAGGGAGTTTAATGTCATAGATAAAGAAATCACTCACATCGCGCATACACACACATAAGTGCTATCGTCCTGAAGGAAACAGGAAATTCCCATGGGGATTAAGTTATTCACTGGTAAAAGCCCGTGCAACGCCGGGCTAAGCGGAAAGAAAAGAAACAAAGAAGTAAAAGTAATTTCGAGAAATAATATTGGAAGTGCTGATTTTGTGAAGAGAAGGGAAAATGTTAAACGAGAAAGCCATGACACGCACTCACGGGCCATACACTCACATCGTACGCGTCACACTAACACAAAAGTGCTGGTGTCAGAAAGAAAGGAGGAAATTAACATGGGGATTAAGTTATACCCTCGGTAAAAGCCCGTGCAACGCTGGGTCGGGTCAGTTAATATATATATAATTTACAGACTGCAATAATTATGCACGGGAGTAGCTGAAACAAATTATGCACTATCAGGAAATTAGAAATTTGTAAATTTTTATTTAGAAAAGATGCTGAATGTCTATCATGTTAATAATACTATTTCATCTCATTAATTGAAATATTTATAATATTGCCTAAATTTTAGGATGTATCAAGACAAGTTAGCTAACTTGAAAAAACAGCTTAAGCAGTTAGAAGATGGTGTTCACCCTGATTATCTGAAACGCTTAAAAAGGTTGGAACAGAATTTTCAGAACCGCCAACTGTTAAATGAAGTTTTTGAAAGAGTTGAAGTAAGTTAAGAAGCTTATATATTTTTCTGTTCTAAAAATGAATGAATTTATTCGCTTTTAGAAGCCACAAAAATTGGTTTAATAGGTCAATTTAAACAAATAATCAGATGAAGTTTCCTTGAGTCTTTACTTTATCTTTTGTTTGGTTTCTGTTTTGAATTGTAAATTTTTCTTTTCTCTTTTAAGTACTCCCCTTGGTTCGAGTCATGCAATAAATTTTTTTGTTTTAAATTAATTTAATTATTTTTACAATAAAATAAATTTATTTAAAAAAGACATTAAATATTTTATATGATTATAAAATAATTAAATTAATAATATATAACATAAGATAGATATATTATTTTTATTATATTAATTGTAAAATAATTTTTTATAAATAATTATTATCTATATATATAAAGGAGAAAAGCGACTCACTGACTGACTAATCACGAAATCTCTGGAACTATTCAACCTACAGACTTGAAATTTGGTAGACATGTTCCTTTGATAGAGTAGACATCAGCTAAGAAAGGATTTTCCGAAATTCGAAACGCAAGGGGCGTTACGGGGGGTTAAGGGCTTTAATAATAATTGTTTCCATGTTTAAACTACTTGATGTACAATCTTGAAATTGGGTAAGCGGATTCCTTTCAGAGAGTAGAGATCCGCTACAAAATGAGTTTGCTGAAAATCGACCCCCAAGTGGCGTTGCAGGGGCTTAGGGGGCGTTATAGATAATTATTTCCATTTTTAAACTATTTGTTGCACTGTCTTTAAATTTGATATATAGATTCCTTTCGTAGAATAATGATCAGTTACAAAACGGGTTTTGTGAAAACAGACTTCTAAGTGGCGTTGCGGGGGATTAAGGGGCGTAATAGATAAATATATCCGTTTTTAAACTACTTCACCTACCTGCTTGAAAATTGGTAGGTAAGTTTCTTTCCTGGAGTAAATATCCGCGACAAAATGGGTTTTGGGAAAATTGACCCCTAAGGGGTGTTGCGGGGGGTTTAAGGGGCGTTATAAATTCCTATTTTTAAGTTATTAGACGTACAGTCTTGAAACTTAGTAAGCAGATTCCTCTCATAGGGTAGAGATACGCTAAAAATGGGTTTCGTGAAAATTGCCCCCAAGTGGCGTTGAGGGGACTTAAGGGGCGTTATAGATAATTATTTCCATTTTTAAACTATTAGACGCACAGTCTTTATATTTAATAAAGAGATTTCTTTCATAGAGTAGAGATCAGGTATAAGAAGGTTTTGTGAAAACAGACCTCTAAGTGGCGTTGCAGGGGAATAAGTGGCGTAAGAGATAAATATTTTCGTTTTTAAACTATTTGACCTACCTGCTTGAAAATTGGTAGGAATGTTTCTTTCATGGAGTAAATATCCGCTACAAAACGGGTTTGGAGAAAATTGACCCCCAAGGGGTGTTGCAAGGGGCTAAGGGCAGATATAAATAATTATTTCTTTTTGTAAACTATTAGACGCAGAGTCTTGAAATTTGGTTAGCAGATTCCTCTCATAGGATAGAAATACACTGCAAAATGTGTTTTGTGAAAATCGACCCCTAGGCCGCGTTGCGGGAGTTCAAGGGGCGTTATTGATAAATTTTTTTTGCATTTTTAATTTATTGGACGCACAGTCTTCAAATTTTGATAAGCAGATTCCTTTCATAGAGTGCAATTCCCCTACAAAATGGGTTTTGTGAAAACAGACCCAGAAGTGGCGTTGCGGGGGCTCAAGTGGCGTTATAGACAATTATCCCCATTTTTAAACTGTTAGACGTACAGTCTTGAAATTTGATAAGCAGATTCCTTTCGTAAAGTAGAGAACCGCTACAAAATGGGTTTCGCGAATATCAACTACCAAGTTTAATTTCGGGAGATTAAGAGGCGTAATCGATAAATATTTCCATTTTTAAACTACTTGATCATCCTGCTTGAAAATTGGTAGGCATGTTCCTTTCATGAAATAGAGTTCCTCTAACAAAGAGTAAAATGAAAATTGACCCTAAAGATGTTTGCGAGGGGTCAAGAGGAGTTACAGAAAAAAATTCCTGTTTTTAATTGTTAGACCCATATACTTGAAATTTGTTAAGCATGTTTCTTTTGTTGAATAGGGATCCACTAAGAATAAATTTTAAGCAAACCAAGATCTGGGGGGTTGCAGGGGGTTACTGGGACGTATTGACAAAAAAAAATTACTTTTTTCGAGCTACAAGGACTATAATAATGAAATTTGGTTTGCATTTTTCTTTTGTTGAATTGAAATCCGCTAAGAGCGGTAATTTTGGAAAACGGCTCTCAACGGGATTACGGGGATATTCATAGTAAAACTTTTGCTTTTTTCTGTTAGATTTAGACTTGAAATTTGGCTTGCATGTTCAATTTACGGAGTAGAGATCCACCGAAAATTGGTTTTGCGGGAATCCACTTGGTTTTTGAGTTACGAAAGAGCAAACATCATTCTATGCTTCAATTTTAGAGATTTTTAGAAAATACAAATTAGATGAGTTCTGCCCCTTTTTTTTTATCAACAGGTGACAGTTACAGGTATAAGTATATTTTTCAATTCAATCGAATTCTTAATGCTAGGACTTAGATATCAATAATTTATACATATATATAAGCAGTAAAATTTTATAAAACATCATGAAATACCCAGCGAAGCGGGCGGGTAACAGCTAGTAATATATATTTATGTATTATTATAATATTGTAAAAATATTTTATTTGTATAATATATTGTACTTCATATTATAAAACTATTTGTAACTAATTTTTAAATCAATATAATTGAGTATTTATTATAGTATATTTTTATAAATACAATTAATAAATATATATAAATTATAATATATATTTATAAATTTTATAAATTTATATTATAAAGATATATATAATTAATAAATATTATTTAAAAAAAACATTATATACAATATTATTTAAAAATATTATATACAATATTATTTAAAAAATATTATATACAATATTATTTAAAAAATATTATATACAATATTATAAAAATACATAAAATATATTATAATAATTTTTTTAAGAAAAATTATTTTGTATAATTAATATAATAAAAATATATATTTTATTTTATATATTAGTTTAATTAATTATTTTGTAATTGTAAAAATAAATGACTTTAAAACAAAAAAATCAATCGCGTGACTCGAACCAAGGCCTGTCGCAGGGTAAACAGTTACTTTACCGACCAGGCTGCTGCGCTGTTGGTAGAAATTCAAACGTAATTGTATAAAAGCTAAGCATGAATTTCGAAGGCTATTTTCTCCGAATTGACTACCCATTTGTTGGAATTGCATTGAGGGTTGAACACCCTAAAGGAGTACTACTATTGCACAAAGTCTCATCCTCGAAATGAATTTCCTTAATCATACCTTCCTCTTGTTAGTAACGAGTTGGGACTCCTCTCCTTGATAACGGCTGCCACACAACAATACATTGGTTCAACAAGTTTCTGTAAACGTGCCAAATATTAGATAAAGCTGTCCATAATTCAGTAAGGTTCATTGGTGCTGTGTGATGGCCTTTCATGCCTTGTTCCAAAACATCCCAAAGATGCTCAATAGGATTTAAGTCTGAGCTTCTAGGTGGCCGAATTATGACAGGAAAGTCAAGAGGAATGTTCATTCAACCAGCCAGTAACCAACTGGGGCTTGTGAGAGGTACAGTTGTCTTGACGGAAAACTCCCTTACCATGCAGATAACAGAACAGGATAAACAGATGGAGGTGATCACCCAGCAACTCTATGTACCGAATTACATTGATGGAGAGGTTGGTACACACACCAAAGATCCCAAACAAAACCATGAATAAACACCCAGACCATGATTGAGCCACCATGCCCTTTTACAATTCCAACCTGAAGCATTATCCATGGCTTTATGAGCCTGATGCCATATTTTAAGCCTTCCTTCGGCGTTAAGTAGTCTGAATGAAGACTCATCACACTAAATGCTACTGGTTTCCAGTTCTTTACACTTCAGTCTCTGTGCTTTCTTGCCCAGGCAAGACTTGCAGCCTGATGGCGAGTATTTAGCAATGATACTCTTGTAGATTGATGGCTTGCGAAACCCATAGGGTGAAGTGAGCATAGCACAGTTAATTTACTGACTGTATGACTGGCGCTGTCATTCGTTTGGGTGGTAATTTCAGCTAATGTTTGGCTTCTCTGGCTATGTACAATACTCCATGGGGGGGGGGGCGTCTCTCACCATGCACTGTCAAGGCTAATTGTCCTTTGCAGTTTGCCTGATCGCTAGTTTCTTGTCTACCATCTACGTACAGTCTGTCAAAAAAATATTGGGACATACTACCAGTTCATAGATTTTTATCATAATATTTTACTTAAACATACAAATGAAACCAAAAAAGAAGTAAATTTTATTTTGGTAAACACAAATAATAATAATTTGAATAAAACTCATACATTAGTGAAATTATAGTTAAAATTGAAAATTAAAGAAATCAAATTAAAAAACTTGCTCAAAAAAGTATTGAGACATTTCCCAAGAAATTAAGAAAAACAATTTATACCTAGAAATCAATATTTTGTTGGGCCGCCCTTGCGTTTTTTTATGATCTCTCAAAGTCTATTTGGCATGAATTGGATCAATTTTTTGCAAAACAATCAATCGATTTTGGTCCACTCTTTGACCAAATATTTTCTTAAATCCTATTTGTAAGAACTTTGGTTCTCATATAGTTTTTGCTGCAAATAATCCCACAAATGTTCAATGGGATTAAGGTCTGGACTTTGTGCAGGAGTCTTAATAACACTAGGACAGTGGTAGAGGATCCATAACTTGCAAATATCTGCAGTATGTTTCGGATCATTATCTTGGTACAATTTAAAATGTCCTGAGATTTCCAGCTTGCTTGTACTTTGCTCTAAATTTCACTTGAGAATGTCAAGATAGACATATTTATTCATTATACCATCAATAAAATGTAAGTTCCCAACACCAGAGCTTGCCACGCAGCCCCAAACAATTTGTTTACCCTCCCTATACTTGACAGTAAGCCGTAAATTTTTGACATGCATTTCTATATTTGATTTCCGCCAAACTTTTTGCCTCTCATCCAATCCGAAAATGTTATATTTGCTTTCATCAACAAAAATTACATCTTCCCAATATTCTGTTGGCTGCCTTGCATACATTTTAGCAAATGCCAACCTAGCTTGTCTATTTGCTTTGCTGATGTAGGGCTTTCTTTGAGGTACTCTGCCATGTGTGATACTTATCTTTTCTTAAAAAATTTCTGACAGTTTCAGGATTTACTGATTTTCCGAACTTACTTTTACATTGCAAAAGCATTTTTACTGCACTTGTTCTTGGATTAATGTGTACTTGTCTCACAATCCACCTCTTTTCATGTTCTTTAAATACCCTTGGACACCCTGATCTTTGCTTGTTTTCTTGAATCTGTCTGTAGACTTACTCAATATCAAAATTTTTCTTATACAGAGAACTGATTTCTTCTCTTTCCAATGACAAATTACGAGATTTCACACACTACAACCGATATATCTTTGTTTCTCATAATTTTTTCTGTATATAATCTTATCTATTGAAACATTTATGTTTAAACTTCTAGTCTAAAAATGTGGTGGGAAATTAAATTCCATTGATGCACTGTATATTTGTTAAAATTCTCATTTTAAAAGTGTCACAATACTTTTTTGACTCCAGTGTGCCTTTGAATTATATTTGAAAAGCTAAATCAAATTATAGTTCTAAAATACTAATAAAATTTTCCTTATATACTGTACACCAAATGTTAAAATATTTCTGAATTCATTTTGTTTTAATGTGATAAATATTTTTATAAATTGCTTTACTGTATGCATACCAAGTGTACCAATAATTTTTTGAGTGACTGTATTCTTGGTAAACTCTTGACACTGCTGACCTTCCTAGTTGTCTGACGATTTCAGAAATTTAATGGCCCATGCGTCGCGCATCTGTGATCGAAGGAGTCTAAATCAGGCAGTTTACCTATACTGGCAATTCCAACAACTAATTCAGACAACCACAGTCCACGCTATATATGCATTTACCACGCCATATATGCATTTACCATGCCGTCCTCACTTGCACATAAATGATATGCAGTGCTACACAATTTGCATAGCCCTTGCCATCCCTAATTCAGTAGCACTTCAGTGTATTTCTCACTATAAATAATTGTACTAGTAAAGTTTTTTTTGTAAATTTATAATTTCTGTGTGAATAAATTATTGAGATCCATGATACCAAATCGATTGATAAGCTAAAGTTTGTAGAAAAAGATACGGCTGAATATATATAATGAACATCTTTCACACAGAAGTGGTTTTCAATTGAAGAAGTGGGATGTCCTTCATGCAAGTACAGTCCAAAATCATACTCATTAGAATTGGATTTCTTGCACCTTCCATAATTACAGTTACTTAAATTTAATTTTGTCTTAAGATTTTTTGTGAATCATTTTTTTAATTAAAAGTTATCTATTATTACTGTGTTTTTGCCTGTTGTATTTTAACTTAACTCAGTGGTGCAACAGCCCATTGAGGGACAAGGTCTACTGTGACCAACTCTGTGACCTTGGACCCTGAGGTGCATGAGCAGAGGTTCTGGTTAGGTGATCAGTCTAATGCGAAACCTGCAGTGTTAAGTTCCCAAGCAAGCCTGGTACTCATTTATTAACCCACTGAAAGAATGAAAGGCTGAGTCGACCTTGCCCAGCCTGGGGTTTGAACCTCAGACCTATGGCGTGGAAGGGCAATGCACTACCACTCAGCCACTGGGCATCATTGTTGTATTTAACTTCAGTTAAATGTAGTTATTAATATGTCTGTTGTGGAAAATCGCTAGATTCCTTTGAAGCTATTTTTTATTGTTGAACAACTTTGATTATCTTTTTTATTATTCAGTTTTCATGGTAACTTATTTTTTTATTAGGATGTTATTTCTAATTTTCAAACAAATTTTTTTATTAATGTACATTAATTGAAGATTTAACTTCTTAGTGATGATTTATTTTTCTGCATTTAAAAATAAGGGTAGTTTATTTCCAGTTAATCCACTTTTGTATATACACTTGTTAGAAAAAGTCTCATTCACATACTATTGTTTACGCAAACAACAAACAAAATTTAAATATTGAAATTTGAAATTTTTGTTTTTTAAAATTATATTTTATTTAGCTTATTTCAAGTATTGAGAATAACAAAAGTAAATTCGGTTTGCTTTCATAGCTTTTAAAATGAAGACAGATTTGTAGCGATACTGACAAAAATCAAGTAGAAAAAGTTTGCGTTCACTGTTTTAGTAGTAACTATAAAAATTATTTAAAAAGAATAATGAACTGTTTAATAGCTGGTTAGATAACCCCATTTTTTTGAGAATCTCCTGAAGTCATTTTGGCATTAAATTAACATGTTTATTGGTTTCTTCAGCACTTATCATCTTCCATTTGTCCTTAAGAATGCTCTTCAGCGTTTCCTTGCTAGATATATTGTATTGACCAATCCTGCGCTCCAGAAAATCCCATAGGTGTTCAAAAGGTTTCAGATCAGGTGATTGCAGAGGTGTGTGCAGTTGATTTGGGACAATATACATGAGCCAAAGCTTCACAATCTCAGCATTATGACTAGGATCATTGTCGTTTTGGAAACAAAATGATGATCTTCGGCCAAGTTTGGTGGCACTTTCCTTTAAGTTGTTTTTTAGGACATCAAGGTAATCATATTTTTTCATAATTGACTCGATGTACTCCAAATTGCCAAGACCATTGCTCGTCATGCACCCTCACACCATGCTTCCACCACCGCCGTGCTTTACTGTTAGCACTAAATGCTCTTTTTGAAACACTGTGCAAGGTTTTCTCCATACCAATTTATGACCTTTTATGCTGAAGATGCAAAATTTGCTCATACTGGAGAATATCACAATCCCCCAGAACTCTGGAGGCTTATGTATGTGCTCTTTTTGCAAAAGCAATCCATTTAAGCCAGTTGGTCATTGAAATATAAGGCTTTCTGCAATCCTCTCCAATATGGTATCGGTCTTTTTCAAGTGGCCGTGGTAGCCAAGTGGTCTAGGCATCGGATCGTGGCTAGCTTTTCACGAGTTCGATCCTAGTACCATTGAAGACTCGCCGTGTAGGGGAGCGATGCACGTTAAATCTGTCGAGAGCTCAAACATCCTCCCGTTGGTGTGGTGTGGTAGTTAGGAGAGGGGGTGCCAGCTCAGGTGTTTTCCGCATCATTTGACCATGGTTCAGAATTATGCGGACCGTCCCCAAAAACCCTCGTGTAGCTGAACAGTGGGACGTTAATATTCACTCACTCACCCGGTCTTTTTCAATATTTTTCTTGAAATATCCACACAAATGTTTTTGTTTAACTTCTTGTTAATGTTTGTTGCTATTTGAGTTGCAGTCAAATGTGGAATTTTTTTCACCAAGGATATCATACTTCATTTTTCTCTGATTGTGAGTTTAGTAGGACAACCTGAACGAAGTTTTAATATGTAAACTCTTGTAGATTTAAAGTTATCAATAACATGTTGGATAAAGGAATACTTGCCATCCAATGGATCTGGCTACCCTAACAACTTTTTCAATCTTTTCACAATGATTTTACGCTTACTAATACTAATTTCCTTCCTTTTCCCCCATGACCTTGAATTGCTTCCTATCTCACAAAAACGTTAAAATTATTGCGTCACAAGTTTCTTAAGATATTTTACTTGATAACTGGATGCAAAAATTCTGTTAACCTATAATGCCTGTTGATAAAAAATTCCAGGAATCAAGAGTATTTAAACAGTGAAGGCACATTTTTTCTGCTTATTTGTGTGTTTAACTACAAAAGTCCCATTATCTTCTGTAGTTTTAATTCAAAATTAATAACTTCTTGCATACTCAATATTTAAATAATAAACAAATTCAGGAAATTTTGTTAGAAAAAAAACTATTAAATTTTACCTTTGCTGTATGATTTATTATGGGTGAATGCAGACTTTTTCTAGCAAGTGTATGTTTATACAGGGTGTCCAGCCTTAATGTGACCCAATAGCTAATTCCCGAACCGTTCGGTTTTGATATGCACTTCCAATTTAAAAGATGTTTTAAAACAGGTAAAGAATGTTTTTACGTGCTTTTCGAACCAAAAAACCCATTTAGAAAAAAATTACAAAAATTAATTTTTTATACGGTCCCCAGGTCCTATCACTTATATTTAGGAAAATATGCAGTACACACACACACACACACACACACAAAAACAAAGTAAACACAAAAAGTTTCATTTTATTACGATAAAAACTGGCCGAGTTATGGAACTTCGAAAAACATATATATATATTTTTTTTAACATTTATAAACCCCGTGCACCACCGAACGTATAACACGGGGGTAAACAACACAGACAGAAGAAAGGATTACAACACAAACATCCATGCCTTCTCCGGGATTCGAACCCAGTCCCTGCGGCACCGCAGTCAGCTTCACTGACCACTATACCGGATGGGCGGCAAAAACATATATTATACCCATTTTTTTAGCCATTTTCAAGAAGCTAGAAAGGGTCCGTCTCCAAAGTGAAATTAGTTGGAACTCTGCTAGGAAACTTTAGCTCTTGCACGTTACTTTTATGTAAATCGTTTTTAAATTTAAAAGCATACGTTAATCTTTCAATAATTGAGTACTTAAGAAATAAAATTTATTCTGTGTACGTGTAAAACATAGAAAAATTAAAATATTTTGGACGAAGAAAACATTTCAAAAGCAGTTCCAAAAAATAGACTTATATGCTATGGCTTCAGTCTGATTTGTTGCGTTTTTGCTGATCATGATTTTTTTTAATTTGATTTTTTTCTTTTTTTTATGGTGCAAGGATCAATTTAGATCATAATGTGCCAAGAGAGACAATAAGAACAGTTAAATAAGATTTGCAGGCCATAACGCCTTAGTCGGGCATAGTCTATATACGCCTTTCTTAGAATCTGTAGATTAAAATGAGATATTATGAATAAAACCCTTGATGCTTAGGACTTTAAACACAAGTGAGGAATTGGTGCTATTGTTTAAAATACGGGATATAGTAAAATCAACAGAGTTAAAAAGCTGATGTCTAAGATGATTTGAATGTGGACAATCACAGAGTATGTGTTTCACCGATAGCAAGAGATTACATACCTCGCAATAGGGTGGTGGTTCACCAAACAGAAGATGCCTATGCGTTAGGCGGGTGTGTCCTAGGCGCAGTCTAGTCCATATCACCTGCTCACAGCTGTTGCTTGACGATGGGACAGTTGGAGCAAGAACGGGCATGACGCTATGCAACTTATTTTCAGTTTGTTGGTCCGAGTTTGATTGCCATACACTTTGCAGTTTCTGCCTGAAGCAAGCTTTCAGGTCAGAGTGTGGAATAGGGAACCTTTCTGAAGAGCCTGTCGCTGATCGTGCAGCTGTATCAGCCAGTTCATTTACAGTTATTCTGGCATGTCCTGGGATCCAACAAAATCTGGTATCTTTCTTCCTAAGATGATTAGCTAAAGCATATGTGATGTCCACAAGGATGGGATGAGACGATGAATGTAAAGAGACAATGCTTTGAAGGGCTGACAGGGACTGTGTAAATAATGAACTTTTTACTGCGTGATAGTGAAATATGTTCTATAGCTATTCTTAGTGCATGAAGTTCAGCAGTGTAAATGGATGCTGAAATTGGTAGAGCGTCTGTAATTACAGTGCTCAGAGAAACTACTGCCAAACCAACATGGGATTCAGACTTTGAGCCATCCGTGAAGATAGGTTCATAGTCGGAAAAAGCTCTCTGTGTTCCAAGTACAGTGTTCTGTATGTACTTCCAGGAGTGCATGCTTTTGTGTAGCATGACAGGGTAAAATCAACCTTAGGATAAATCACTTTCCAAGGGGACACCTCAGAAATCTTGCACAGAGCAATTCTTCCAATGTTCAGATTTAAGTCATTAATCATGTCTCTAATTCTAAAGTGAAAAGGTTGCGAGTAAGTTAGGGATGAACGATGACTGTTAAAATCATAAAGGCTAAAATTGAATAAATAAGAGTATGCAGTATTTGTTTTCATTGATTGGATTTTCATAAAATGGTTCAAACATAAATACTTCCTCCGCAAATCTAATGGGGGGTTCGTAGGCTTCAGCATAGAGGGACTCAACCGGTGATGTACGGAAGGCTCCCAGACAAAGTCTCAAGCCTTGATGATGTACTGGATCCAAGATCTCCAAAAGAGATTTGCACGCAGAACTGTAGACCACAGATCCATAGTCCAGTTTTGATCTAATCAGAGCTCTGTAGAGGCGAAGCAAGGATGTTCGGTCTGCTCCCTAGCGAGTATTTGCTAATACTTTGAGGATGTTTAGGACCTTGGCACTTCTGATTTTGAGATCTTTTAAATGACGATGGAATCGGAGAGATTGGTCAAATATAAGACCTAGAAATTTGAACTCCTTTTGCTGATCATGACGAACATTAAAAATCTGTTGTATAGTCGCAATTGCATACAGTCGTATTCTAATATTACGAATTCTAGTACGGGAGAACGAGATATATACAAATGAAGAATACTGTGAAATGGTACTGTTTTATGGCAGTGTAATCGAAATAAGAAAGTGGCAGCAAAACTTTATGCCATTAAATTTCCCACTCAAAGACATCTTATTGTACAATTGCCTGTGCTGTTCAACGCTTGTATAAAACTGCGAGTTGTCATAGACGTATCCCCTTGTCTCGTGTCATAACTCGTGCCTTCACCATTATTTAAGTTAATATGGTCATTCTGATATAATAATACCCCTGATTCATGATTGGCGCATGATTCCACATTATGCTATAGTTTAAACGGCAAATCCTGTATTATTTTGCTGCTATTTGTTAAAACAAGCTGTTTTAATCTTTTCGGTACAAGTTGTATTTCTTTAATTTAATTTTTATTTTTTGCCGTACATCAATACAAATTGTCAATCTATGATGTTTTAATATTACAATGATGTTTTTCATTTACTCTTTCTATAGATAGTGAATTACTGTTCTCTAAACTCAATTTATATACGACCCCCTTTTCTGAGCAACTCAGATGCTTCAAATTTATGTAGGCATAACTCGTTTAGTTTTTAACGTAATAAAATGAAACTTTTTGTGTTTACTTTGTTTTTGTGTGTACTGCATATTTTCCTAAATATAAGTGATAGGACCGCATAAAAATTTAAATCTTGTAATTTTTTTGTAAATGAGTTTTTTTGCTCGAAAAGCACGTAAAAATACTCTTTACCTTTTTAAAAACATTTTTCAAATTGGAAGTGCATATCTAAACCGAACGGTTCGGGAATTAGCTATTTAGTCACATTAAGGCTGGACACCCTGTATATATAGGCAAAATTTTTCTGCAAGAGAGAGATGAATAAACATTAATC
Source organism: Trichonephila clavata (assembly GCA_019973975.1). Lineage (NCBI taxonomy): Eukaryota > Metazoa > Arthropoda > Arachnida > Araneae > Nephilidae > Trichonephila > Trichonephila clavata. Next base: position 15,551 of record BMAO01000280.1, on the reverse strand, counting down.
AAAACTGAAAAAAATTGAAATTGCAAGTTAATGAGACAATAGATTTTAAAAAAGATATATGAAAAATTAAAATAATAGAGTTAAATATAAATATATTGTTGCTACAGTGTTATAAACATTGCTGATTTAGGACAGCTTATATATAAAATAATTTATGTAAAAATGGGGCTGAACATGATTTGTGGCCAGCCTACCTTCCCCCTATCTGTTAATAATACTGAGCAAAAACCTATTGAAAATAATGGATAGGAAATCTAAATCCATTATGAGAAAAAGGTGACTTACCCAAAAATTGCATTAAAAAATGCAGAGCCATCACTAAACCAGAGTACAATAAACAAGTTATTACCAGATTCTGGATCCAAATGCAAATTCAAAGCATAGGAATGGCTGAATAGTAGCACTTAACAAAAGTATGAAAAGAGTAGAAATAAAAAATTAAGAATTGTAAACATACTACCATTACCTTTGGGATATTAAGATTATGTATGATTTGAAAAAATAAATTAAATTGAAAAAAAAACTAAGAGAACAAGTAATTTTATCTAAAATTAGAGAATTTGGAGGTAACTATAATTGTCTAGGAAAAATAATAAATTTATAATAATAAACTATGAATAAACTAAGGAATTTTAATCCTTACTATTTAGAATTTCTTTATTCAAATAACAATTAATAAAATTAATTGGGTATTTTTAAACTAAGCAATGGCGGATTAAGCGGGTGTCCGACCTGGCGGCCGCCATGGGCCCCCGGCGCTGGTAGTGGCCCTAAGCTTGATGAGTGTTACGGCCAGTGACAAACCAACCACGTCACCTTGCAACAAGAAATGAAAAGAAAACAAAGATACAATGAAAACCCCGCTAGAAATTTATCGAGATGTAAAAGAAATCCTAAGGTAGAAAAACTTTTGAAAATATTTTTAACAATACCGATATCGAATGCATCAGGTGAATGATCTTTTTTAGTTTTAAAACGTGTTAAAAATAATTTAAGAAGTACTATGGGAGAAAAGAGAAAGTGAACAGAATATTATATACAGAATAAAATGTTTTAGATAAAATAGATATGGTGAAAATAATTGATGAATTTACCAAAGAGAAATCAAACTGTATAGCAAAACTGTAAGCTCTTAAGTAAGGTTTTTAATTTTTTTTCTTCAGTTAAGATTTTTCTTTAGCTGATGAGTTTTTTTTTTCAGTACATTTTATTTTGAAAATTTAAAGTAATTGACTCTTTTCACTATTTTAGTTTTTCGACTCTCTAGCCCATGGGCCTCAAACCTTTTACTGCCAGGGGCCTCCAACTACCGTAACCCGCCTCTGAAACTAAGCAGTATTTAGTAAAATGTTTAAAGTTTTTTTATTATTTCTGATTTAATTGAAACTAGAAATTTATTGCGTTGTATATAATTAATAACAATAATTCTGAATATAGAAACATGTACATTACTTTCCCAATTTGGTACTTTTATAATATTGAATTTAAAGTCTTCTCGTTTGTCAAAAATATTAGTAACTTTTTATTTCTTTACCTTTTAATTTAATTTCTATATCAAGAAAATTTGCTTCATAGTTGTTACTATTTGTTTGTATTAAATTAAGATATTGTGGATAAAAATTAGGTTTAAAGTTGTCTTGCTTGCCAAAAATGATTATATCACCTGTATAGCATAAAATGTAATATTCTGAGTTCTCATTGAAACTATTTTTAAAATAATGTAAATTTAAATTGGCAAGACAAACCTTTAATCTGTTGATAAATAAACCTTTAATCTGTTGATAAATAAACCTTTAATCTGTTGATAAATAAACCTTTAATCTGTTCATAAATAAACCTTTAATCTGTTGATAATAGTTACCATTATGATATACATAGCTCTCTTTTAGAACAAACCTAAGTAGAGAACCAAATCTATCATAATTGACATTTTTAAGTAAATTATCTTTGTGTAATTTTACAAGTATTTTAATCATATCATCAATATTAATAGAGTTAAAAAGATCTTAAAAATCTAAACTATATACTCTCTGAAGAAATCTTTTTATCTTTAATTTGTTCAATGAGTTCTTTACTATTTTTAAGTATGGCTGTGGATTTAAGATTATTTATTGTATCTTGTAATATTTCATGGAGAATTTTGTCTGATTTGCTGATATATATGTATTAAAACCATTAGTAACTGTTCTAAACTTGACTGGGTCTTTATGAAATTTAGGAGTAAGAAATACATGTGGAATTTTAAAATTATTATTAATTTGTATTTTTGTTTATGAAAAGCCAAAATTCGATTATTTATTTCTCTATCAGAAATTGATGACTTATTAAAAGCTGTATTATTATCAAAATGTTTGTTGATCATTAAAGTATAATAGTAGTTATATATGAAGGCAAAATTTCCTGGCACTATATCAATATATAAACTATAATGAATTTATTTTGCAATTTTTTAATCTGATTTTTAATACCATTAAAAAGATATTATTTGTACTAAAGTTATATTTTTAATCTGTTGTGTAAAATATTACATTTGAAATCTTTTAATGCCTCTAAAGACTTACTATATTTAATAGCAATTTTGTAAATGAATTGCTCAGTATCATTATATAATTGATTTTTTATAATTTTATTATTATTGAAAATCATTAGTCTAAAACCAGTACTTTTATTCATTATATTTCTTATATTATTGTCTTTTACAATATTGAGGTCACCAGTACTAGCATGCTGGTGATATTTATCTATGAATTCTGTAAATTCATTACAATTACATATTAAGTTTTCCTGCTTTATAAGCATATTATTGTTAAAAATTGATCTACCTATTTTTTGTTATATTTAAAAACCTTTTTAATATAGTTATATTTTGAATTGGGAAAGTTGACATGTGTTTTTTAAAAATGCTAAAAAAAATTAATATTATCGTACGATTGATTCATATATAATAATGTACAATATTCTGTTTGATATTTTTTATTTACATTGACTTTTATTTTATGTTTATGTTTCAAATTTTTTGAATGTCTATTATGATATGTAAAGCATGACAATCTTTTATTTTATCTGCATTTAGTACATCTTCCATAATACATAATTTTGTCTTACTCGGTCCAAACATGAAAGATTTAATGTGTTTTATGTTAAAATTGTTCTCAAAACTTTTACATATATCAATAATACTATTTAAAAGTACATTTTTGTCTCTGCTTAATCTTTTAATTCTAGCCCCTCTAGAACTTCTATATATATACAGTCAACCCTCCTATAATGCGGTGAGTCCATACCGTGTTATATGGAAACCGCGCTATAAGAAACTCGGATTTAACTGTACAAACCAGGCTAATTCGTAGCACATTCTATAGAAACCATCTACCGCATTGTATGGAAACCGTGCTATAAGAAACTGAGAATTAGTACAAATCACATAATTTGTACCACGTTATATAGAGACCAATAAACACAAAAGACAAGATAAATTATAAGTTATTTTTATTGAATTGAAGAGTTCATATAAGGAAATGATTAAAAAATGAAACAAAAACTGAACTAAAAAACTTTTTTCCAACAAAAACAAGAAAGACTTTTGTAAAATTATGTAATCTTTCAACACTCATCCTTGCTGTCAGATATGAGTCGCTTAACTCGCCTTCTTTTAATGGGCAAAATGTCTTCCTCACTTGGTTCATCTTCACATTAGTTTTCGATTGTAGCTTTTTTTTCTAACTCCACTAAAACCTCTCTATAGGGAGCTAAGCAATTTCTTAACTCTCTTTTAAACCTTGCGCTGTGCACCGTTGAATGATCAGTTTGAATGAAATGAAGTTCTAATTCTTTAGCCAAATTTAGCCCTTTTTCACATCTTGTAAATCGAGATTTGGCACCCATTGATTTTCCTTATTTTCGTTTACCAATGCATTTGTGGTGGGTACATCAATTAATTCCAGCAGTTCTTCCTCGTCTAAAGTTTCTTCCCTGAGTACAAGTTCTTTTACATCCTGATGGCTTACTGCAAATTCTTCATCGCTTAAACGAGAAGCAATGCTTACTATTTCTGTAACTGGGAGTGTAGAATCATCTTGTATTGGCTTGAACCATTTGGGGTAAAAGTGGTTTCCAACACGCATTAAGCGTTGATGGTTTAATTTCCGCGCAAGCTGATGACACTGTTCTAATACAATCTAAAATAGAAAATTCCATCCACACTTGAGTAAGAGTTTTATTTTCACTATTTTCTAATCTGTCGAAAATGGTTTGGAAAAGTTGGCGTGTGTAGTACATTTTTAACATTTGACTGACTCCTTGGTCCAAAGGTTGTATTAATGACGTGCAGTTAGGAGGAAGGAAGACAATTTTCACATTTAGATGATCCAGTTCTATGTTGTGGCAACCAGCGTTATCAAGAACCAATAAAATTTTGAAATACAAATTTTTTCCATCGTATAGGTTTCCACTGCTGGGATAAAACAATTATAAAACCAATCCTTAAATAAATCTTGAGTCATCCAAGTTTTCTTATTAGATCACCAGAATACAGACAATTGGGTCTTATTAATGTTTTTCATTACACGGGGAGTTGAAGAATGATTTATTATCATTGGTTTTATCATCAGGCTCCCTGATAGATTGCTGCACACATGAAGGGTGACACGTTCTTTTGAAGGTTTAAGCCCCTGAACACGCCTTTGATTTTTCAAAAAGAAGGTCCTAGATGGTAGTTTTTTAGAATATAATGCCGTCTCATCGGTGTTAAAAATATGATGAGGTGAATAACCTCTTTCATTGATAACTCTAGTTAGTTCCAGCTTATAATTTTCGGCAGCCTCAGCATCTGCTGTGGCTTGTTCTCCTTGAAACTTAATATTGTGCAATGTGTACCTTTTTTTTTTAGTTTTTCAAACCATCCTTTACTCACGACAAATGAATGATTTTCTAGCCCTGCATAAAAATGCCCAATATTCCTTAAATGTTCGTAGATTTTAAGTGCTTTTTGCTTGATAAGATTTCCACTGATAGGAATCTTTTTGGCTATACAGTCTTCCAACCAGATCATTAACGCCCGTTCCATTTTAACCATATTAGAGTTTCATGTGTGAGTAACACGTTTGGCACCTAACGGACAGCCATCTGTCACAGTTTTCCTTGTATTATCTGCATTTTTTTTTAAAGTTTAGAATTGTAGATTCATTCAAATTTGTTGATTTTGCAACAGACGATATTTTCCCCCCGCCTTTTAAACGATTTAAAATTTGGATTTTATCTTCAAGCAATATGAACTTTCTTTTTAATCCTTTCCTTGTTTCTTTTGTGTTTGACATGATGCAAATCTATGGTTAGTAATTAGTTTATTATTATTATACTAGCTTTTTTACCCTCGGCTCCGCTCGCGTTGATGTCTTTAAATAACTGTCAAAGTCGCAATCATTATCATTAGAAAGTAAATAATATAATATGGTAATTTTTTTATTGCTTGACTGGAACCAATAAAATTAAAAAATTCTAAAATTGAGCTTAGTTTAAAAAAACTGAAACGTAATTTATTATAATAATTAACAAATATTTAATAACTTAAACTATTAATATTTTTAAAAATCAAAAGTATCTACTTTTAATATATAATTCCTCTTAAAAGAACTCACAACAGAATATTATTCTAAGATGCTACTGTATACCAAATTACATGTTCTTCCGTCAGCTGCAAATATGTGAAGATATGGGCATTGGACACACCGATCAGGCTACATATAGTTAGTTGGCCATGGGAAAAACATTGCTTTTTTAAATGCACCCCTGCTACCTGAAATGTTAGCTTTGTTAATAGCAACAGTAAAACTGAAAATTGAACTTGTTTGAATTGAAACGGTAGGTCAGTGGGGATACTTGGAATTTGAGGTATGATAACACTATCCCTTTTCATGACATATGTTCAAATATTGGCACCAAGTATATTCTGCATCAGTTTTGTGACTATGTTCCTTTACATAGTCAAGGAGCATCGAGATTTTGCATAACTGGTACATTTAGGATAAATTATGTTACTTGATGTTACAATGCTATAAAATTGTATTTCAATTCTCAAATAATTTCATTATCAAAGCCATTTCCGTCAACACGTCTAGGGCTAATCATTCCAAAATCATGTAGCTTCTTCCTAACCATTCTGAAAACCTTTATTGCATTTCGTTGTAGATGTGTTCATTGAAAGGCAAATTTGGTTGTTTTTCGTCGCAAAATATCTTTCGCCATGTAGTCTTTGTACTTATTCCGAAAGGTTTGAGGATTAGAAAGACTGAAGATGAAATAAGTATTGCATAAAGCTCCCTAATTTCCCCCTATTTCGGCGAGTAACATTGTATGGATGCCTCCATAGTATATCTTCAAAGTAGTACCTCCATGTAAAATATCTGGTTCAGTAAAAGTGAAAAATTTTGTGCAAAATATAAATATTGTATAATTAGGTTAAAAAAAATTCAAAGTAATAAATACTTTCAAAACTACTAAAGTAATCGAAATTTTTTATGAAACTGTCAATTAATGTTACCATAGAACTTTTAATATCACACGCACGCAATTCGCTAAAACTTTATTTCGTTTCCCTCTTTAAAAAGTGGAAGAAAATTTGCATTAAAATATCTGGGATTGTCGGAATAGAGAACTTCTTAGCCAACTTGGCAATATTTCTCAAAGTTTGAGTTTGACACTTAACAAACGTAACGTAATAAAGGTTAGACGTTTAATAAAAAACCATTTAAAAATTGCTTTTTGTAAAGATGCTAAATTATACTATGTTTCAGTTATTTGTTATAAATGTGAGAAATTTTTTATTAAAATTCCATTGATAACAAATGCATAATTTTGCGCCAACTTGGTGGGGAGTAAGCAACGTCAACGTTTTACCCGCATAGTTCCCGTTCCTGTAGGAATATTGAGATAAAATATATCTTATGTTACTCGCTGATAATGTAGCTTTCCATTGGTGAAAGAATTTTTAAAATCGGACCAGAAGTTCCCGAGATTAGCTGGAACAAACAGACCGACAGACAAAAATTTTAAAAATTGATTTTTTGATATAAGTACCATATATACCTTTAAATGCATTTAGTAAAAAGCTGCTAATTTGAAATTACAAACAGACATTTCAATTTTATTTATTTGTATAGGTTAGAACAATTGAAGAATGTTACTTACAGTATTGTGTAATGTTGTCCAATTATAAACCACAAATTAAGCAGCAAAAAGCTAAACGAATGGTCGGTGCAGACAAAATTTTAGAAAGAATTGGTCACCAACGAGACGTACTGTGAAAGAGCTCAGAGACGACTAAAACCGATGCCGTAAATGGCTAAGAGAAAAGCTTGAATGTTTATATAAATATATACAGTTAAAACCATTCATTGGGTGCACGGAAGGAACTGATGGGACGTTGTTGAACCGAAACTGCGCTGTAAGAGTACCGCGTTATAGGAGAGCTGTCGCAATTTCAGCTCTGCATTATATGGAAACTGCGTTCTGAGAGTACCACGTTATAGGAGGGTTGACTGTAAATATATATATACATATATATGTATTAGGTCTACCTGGAAAGTTCTGACCGTTTTTAGAATAAAACAAATAAATAAATTTTTCATTCCTTGAATAAACTTCATTGAATAATATAATTGGCATTGTTATTTATGTCTTCCTGCCAGCATGATGGCAACTTATGCATCCCATTTTTAAAAAAGGCTATGTCTCTAAAGGTGCGGACAGAAACAAATGCTAACCAGAAGATGCATGATCTGGGGAAAATGGTGGATGTAACAATTTCCCTGCCTACTGCTATTAGTTTTTGACGAGTCCCAAAAGTAGCACGTGTTTTGTCATTATCATGATGCAGTATGGTGTGCATGTTATTGAACATTGCCAATCCATTTTCTTGGAGTACTGTTTTTAAATTATTCCATTACTCACAATACCTCTCCTAATTTAGTTTTTCGCTCGGTTTCAACAGCTCAAAGTATAGGTCCTCGAATGTCCTACCATATACACTACATTCTCTTAGCCAGGCTCTCAACTTTGGTTTATAGATGGAGAGGCAGGGTTTCTCGTTTCACAATATGCTGTAAGATTTCTGTAGAAAAGATGGTAACTAGAAAGAGTTAATGAATCAAGTTTTTTAAAGTAAATAAAATCCGAGAAAGTAGGAATTTGAGATTTTGAAGCACAGCAAGGATTGAGATTTATTGAAATATAGATTTCAAGTTTGTAAAAATTCAAAAATTTGTAAATTGTGTGGTATTAAATAGTGTTTTAAAGATTCAGATGGTGCTGTCTTTCTTGAATTCTTTGCCTCAAATGCCCAGACATTACGATGCCTTTTTCCTTACAGTGTTTTCATACATAATTCACTTTTCATCCTGGGGTATCCGGTCCAAAAAAGATTAAATTTTGTTCATACACGCAGAGATATGCATATGATGACACAATAATTTGAATTCTTCATACTGAACTTATGTGGCACCCATCTAGAATATTTTCACACTAATCTTAGTTTCCAAGTATGGTCCAAAAGACTTGTTGAGTTGAGTCAAACCTTTCCATAATCTCCAATATTTTGAAAAAAGGGTTTTGGAAATTTTTTAATCAATTTTCTGCATGTTTTATCAAAAACTGTATCTTCACCAAGCATGTTCTTTATATTTCTACATGCTTCTGATGCATTTCTTGTTGGAGTTTGTATGAAATACAGTGGTGTGTTGTTAAATAAACTTTATTAGGTAGTCATTGGGGCACGATCGTGTCTTAATACTAACAAGAATTAACATTTTAGTTCATTTACTTGATGATAAAAAGAGAGAACTGTCAAGTGAATCTGTACAAACTCGTAGCCGGTGTATAGTCACACCTCCATCTTATGGGCCTTTATTTTGCAAGATCTTTCCTGGAACCAAGAACATTTTATGATTTTCGTAAAATAATCTCCAATCAGTGAAGTGCATTTTCTATTTAACAAACTTTTTCTCTTGTAATTCGATTTTTTCCCCTTCCTATTTTTAAAATATTTCTGACCTTCGTAGGATGAAATGATAAAATCGTTTAAAACAATTCAAAGTGGATTATAGTATCAAGAAAGTACATCTGAAAGGGGTTTCGGTGCATTGCAAAAATGCGAGGCGTATTATGAGAGAAAATGTTTTTAGCAAAAAACTCACACAAAATGAACAGACTTTAACAGTAATTAAATATAAGGATGCATGTGCTAATATTTGATTAAAATAACTGGTTATAAAAAATGTATGTATAAAATTACTTGTAGCTTAAAAATTTGAAAATGCAGCATATTTTTGGACAACGCTTTTTTGTTCCCTTACAGATATCTTTTTGGTGGGTAAGATATATAAAATAAATGCAGATTTACAAAAAAAGGTGTGAATATTTACTTTTTATAATAATGTATAGTGTTTATGAATTTAAAATTTGTTTCGCGTGCTTTAGTGTAGTGATAGGTGAATCTCTATTTAATGAATTTTCCACGTAACTAAATTTTTTTTTCAGGATTTGGCTACTTCATTAAATAGAGATGCCACTGTATATATATATTTGGTGTAAAAAAACTGCTTATTGTGTCAAAACCAAAAGGTTTTAAATTTGAAAATATTTTCTCTAATAAATATTGTCACTAAACAGTTATAAATCGTTTTTACGTCAGGAATAAAAAAGTGTATTCCTTATTTTGATATTCTTTTTAAGTAATATTATTTTTGAAGTCAAAACTTCTTTAGTGGCGTTGGGCACTTTTTGGTAGGGGAAATTCTTATGGGTTCGCGTCACCGACATGCTCTGACTGGCGCAAGCGCAGTGTGCTGTTTTCCGTAGACACTTTTTGGATGGGTGAAATCTCGTGCGTTCGCGTCACCGACATATTTTAGCAGTATATCTGTAGCTATACAACTGACGTATAGTGCTGTGTATATCGAAAAATGAAATTGAATGGATTTAGTGAAAAGTTCAATGTGTATATACTATGCATTGCTCGTTGCGATTCCGAGAATGGGCAAAACATATAAATGGTTGCCGTTTACATTTCGCCTGGAAAATCTATGAGACAGATACAACAATTTTTATTCGAAAATTTGATGATTTATACAAAAGAAGGTTCTGAAATACCCGAAAAAAGATTTGGCGAAAAATATGATAATGTACTGAGGATTTTAAGTGGAGACTTCAATACTAACTTTGCAGATGATAAAAATCTACCACTAATTGAATTTCTAAATGAAACACTTAATTTAAATATGTCCAATGATCGAAAACTACAAAATATAAAACGACGATCGATGTGGTTTTTACGCGATACTTAGATAAATTTGAATCAAACATTTTCCTTTCTTACTTTAGTTACCATAAGCCTATTGTATCTTTTTTAGAACAAAATGAAATAATTGAAAGTACAAAAAGTCTAAGTATTGTTGAAATTAATGACGACAATGATGCAAACAATTAAAATAATGTTAAAAATCAAGTACATTGAAATTTAAGTAAATACAAATACTATACATAAATAATATGATTGTATATTAATTGTTATTTCAATTGAATTGTATTTATATTTTGTCATGATCTTGTACAGCCCATAATATATTCGAATAATAAAAAACCCATATAAACATGCATTTAGTTTTTGCTCGGAGTGTCAATAGATGTGAAAACCAGATTGATGTTGATAGTTTCAATTCAAACATTATGAAATTTCAAATTTTAATACTATAATTTCTAAGTTTTCACTTCTATCGGCAGTCTCTATAACTGCCATTTTTTTTAAAATCTTCAGTTGGGTTAGAATAAAATGTTGGTTTGTGAGCTTTGTAAAAAAAGGAAACACAATTTATCTCTTTCTGATAATTTATTCATCTAATGATTTATTAAGTTGTCGTAGTCTCTCACTACCCCTATGATTATTAACTCCCCTTTGCATATTATCTAAATTCGGGTATGTTGGATTCATAATTAACGACTACTTAATTAATAGACCAATATTATTTATTAATCTTTCTTATCAGAGAAATACACAAATATTAATCAAACATTAAGAACAACAAATTACAGTGGAGTGCGATAAGAATTCAATTATGAACGACGGAACACTAACTGAAACCGCGGAGAACAACGCATACAATCAAACTACGCATTTATATCTAATTTATGAAAATAACAGACCTGATATCTTTCTAAGGCAGGATTCTTTAATACTGGATGGATCTAAGGAGCGGCTTCAATCTTTGATATCTTCAGTTCCGTCCGAACCGAATTAAGGAACCTATTTCAATAATCTTCCTCCGGCGAACAAACTTCCTCTAGTTAAACTAATCTCTCAGAATCACCTTCTTAATCAACCTCGCAGTTATCTCCTCTATCAAACCACGTAGTCATCCTCATCTCTTCATTTCATTTCTCCCTTTTATATCTTTTTCGAACTCGCTAAACCCGAAACTATCTTGTTTGCATAAGTCACACTTCTGGCTCTCGGCGGGGATTGGTTAAAATAAATACAATCTTAAAGGATTTGAGAGAAGGTTAGTGAAACGCGTAAGCACCCGTCACAACCCCCCTCCGAGAAAAAAAGCGTGACTTATTGAAGGTCTAAACGACCTGCAAGAACTCGCTTAATTTACCTAACATCTGAAAAACACTGAACCTGCACAAAATTTTAACTACTCTAGAATGCCTAAAAATACTTAACTTGTAGAAAGTTAACTCACGAACTTTATAATGCCTGAAAACACTGGATTTGCCGAAAATTTTAACTCTCTAAGTTAGAAACTTTAATTAAACTAGCACACAGAAATGACTACTCAAAAGGGGTACTCCACTCTAATTTATTGCTCTTGTACAAACATACAATCCCTACAGTGCATCCCATTCGGGCGAAGATCAGGGGAAAACCTTTCCAGGAAAAAACCCTGATCATGCACTTTACTTAAGTGCTAATAAATATAAAATTTTACATTAATATCTTCTCACGACATCATTTTCATCGCATCACTATGTTCAGGGACTGCTGCCCTGAAAGGAAACATTGTCAATTTTTCTAAAACATGAAATTAAATGCACAGAACTTTTACACAACTTCCTTATTGACATAAAATATGGCATACATTATATTATATATATATAGTTTCATAACAAAATAACCTTCATCTGGTTTCATTTTCAAAAATTCCCAATCAATCGCGCTGCGCTGTTAATGTTTTTTGTTAGTAATCCTAATTACGCCGCGCCCAGAAACCAGACATTACTTATACATCTTAATAATTACACACAAAAATATATACATTTTTTACATAGAATATATTACAACAAACAATACAAGTAATCTCACATATAAAGCCTCGTCTTTAATGTGTAGCAAAACAATTGCAATTCAACAAATGTTTTTCCACAATTTGGAAAAAAATTAAATACAAAAGTTTTTTCAACCGATATGAAAATACACACAACGCAGCAACTTTTGTAGGTTAATTTTACAAAAAAATAAACTAGCCCACATAGAAAATACCCCGAACTGTCTGTCAGAGGAAAAATAAACAAATTAGAATTATACAACCTGGCTAGTCTTTAGATCCAATCTGCATAGGCTTTGTCTCCAACCATGGCCTCTGTGCTGGATGACCTTGTCCTAGGGTTGTCCTCTCTGCGCTCCCACCTTCTGGGTCTCCTCTTCCATCGAGTCCGTTGAAGTTGATATGCTCCTCCTGAGGCGTTGTTTTCCTTTGTGAGAACTGGAACTTGGCTGTTGTCCACTTGACGTCGGCTCCGAAGATTGTATGGACAGCTCCTTTCCTAATGAGGTCTGTTGTACTTGAATCTGTGGGATGGTCCTGGAACTGTTCATTTAGAACTATTTTCTTCCACCTTTCTATACCGCTTTCTGGAGGGACGAGAGGGCATTGACGAGGAAATCTTTCTCTTGTCTCGGATAGCTGGGCCTCTGGTCTCTTCTTCTTTTGTATATTATCTTTCCAAGAGTCTGGTCTTCCTCTTTTCTCTCTTTCAGTCCAATAGGGTCTTTTTTTCCTGAAATTATACACGTCATCCCCCGAAGAAACAGCAGGTTCCGTCCGTCCACGGTTTTTTTTCACCTCCACTCCATCGCGTCTATTCGCAACTATATCTCTACTACCATTTAAATTTCCCGATTTCGATCCTCTACGACAACCCCCATCACTCCGATTGCACCAATCTCGACTGCCCATCATCCGACCTTACTGATGCCACTGCACCATGATCACTACTATTGTCACTTTCCGACTCGGCAACACTGTCTTCTCTTTGATGGTAAATTCTCACCTGGTCCACATTAACCGTTATTCTTTTACCAAATTTTAATATTACTAAATTATTATTATTTTTTACACTCAGAACTTTATATGGGCCCTGAAACTTTGGCATAAATTTATCTACTATTTTCTTACTTGTCGAACTTAACGGGTGAGTTTGAACTAATACTAGATCATCAACTTTCACATTATTTCACTCCTCTTTATTATAATATTTCGCCCACTTCTCTTGCTGGCGCTTTGTATGAATTCTAGCCTCCTCAAACAACCTTTCTATGTTCCACAAACTAAATCTGATCCATCAGTTACCATAACTAAATTTTAAAAAGGGGTGATTAAATTTCGACCTAAAAATAATTCCGCCGTGTTTTACCCGTTGTCTCATGTACTGCTGTCCTAATAGCATATCCGAACTCTTGCAGAAATTGATCCCAGTTAGTGTGATTATCCGCGACAAAACTCGAAATCATTTTTAAAAGAGTGCGATTAACTCTTTCTGTTTGATTAGCTTGTGGACGATATACCACAGTTTTAACGTGTTTTATGTTCAACCTGCGACATACTTGCTCAAAACTTCGGATATCATTTGGGGCCGTTGTCGGTGACTAATTTTACAGGAGCTCCATAACGCGCAATATAATTCTCAAAAAATGCATTGGCAATTGCTTTAGCCGAAGCTTTCCTTAAGGGAACTATTTCAACCCATTTAGAAAATTATCTGTAATTACTAAAATAAATTTATAGCGTTCTGGACTAGTTGCAGGGTATGGCCTAACAAATCTAAAGATACGATTTCATTCGGAAAATTCGTTACTATCGGAATTAATTGACCAGCTGGTAATCCGTTTTTATAATTGACTTTTTGGCATTGGTCGCAGGTTGCTACATATTTATAAATGTATTTCCTCATGTACGGGAAATAACACGCGTCTTTTAATTTTAAGTAGGTTTCCTTTTTGCCTAAATGGCCTGCCATCGGCGAGTCATGGAATTCTCGCATAACATCTTTACGTAATGTCTTAGGTAGAAATACCCTTAATTCACCTAGTGTGGTTGTATATTTTGCATAATATAGCAATCCGTCAACGATTTTAAAGTCATGGGACAATTTCTACAGATTGATTCATTAATGGAACTATCGTCCGGATTTTCCAAAAACTTCACGATGTGACCTAGCTCCGGGTCATTTCTCTGTTCCTCTCTCAACTGTTCTCTAGACGATAATACTAACGATCTAATCACCGCACAAGACACCTTTGGTTCTTCATTACTTTCTAACGGGTTTCTAGACAACATATTAGCCACTAAATTTTGCGTACCTGGGCGATGTTCCCATTCTACATTAAAAATTTGCCAACTTAACGTCCACCTTATCATTCTAGACGACAAATTCTTTCCATTCGTTAATATGGTAAGTGCAGCATGGTCTGTTATCACTTTAACCGGCAGGATCCGAAATACGTGCGATATTTATTTAATGCCCATATGACAGCTAAACATTCACGTTCCGTCACACTATAGTTCCTTTCTGCGCGGTTTAAAGTTCTCGAGGCAAACGCCATAGGCCTATTATTCTGTGTCAATACTGCTACCCCACTGAGCTCGCATCCGTATAGAGTTCAAAAGTTGGGAAAAATCTGGTAATTGTAACACTGAAGCTTCTGTCAGTGCTTTCTTAATACGATCAAAGGCTTCCTGGCTGATTCCGACCAACGAACTTAGAGTTTTTTCGTTTTAAATTATATAAGGGCTCACACATGTCTGCGTAGTTTTAATAAACTTTTGATACCAACCGTCATTCCTAAAAGTTTTGCTATTTGTTTAGCAGTTTTCGGAGGTTTCATTTCAATAATTGCTTTTACCTTCTCCTCATTGTTTTAACTCCTTCTTTATTAATAACTAAACCCAAATAACGTATTGTTTCCTCGCGAAATGACATTTCTCACGATTCAACGTTAAACCAGCTTCCTGCAACAATCTGAATACTTCCCGTAAGTGTTCTACATGGCTTTCAAAAGATGGAGACGAAATAATCACGTCATCCATGTAACAGTGGGCAAAACGCCCGAGGACTGGCTTGAGAATCATCTTTATTGCCTTTGAAAATTTGGAGCTGCCCCCGAAAGGCCAAATGGCATGCGAGTAAATGCAAAAGTACCATTTTTGTAACAAACGCCGTCTTATGAACATCTTTGGGGTCTACTGCCATCTGAAAGTATCCGCTGCGTAAATCAAGCG
>BMAO01000279.1:0-19520 GCA_019973975.1 Trichonephila clavata | reverse complement strand
TGACGGGTGCTTACGCGTTTCACTAACCTTCTCTTAAAACTTTTAAATTGTATTTATTTTGACCAATCCCCACTGAGAGCTAAAGTGTGACTTATGTAAATAAGATAGTTTCGGGTTTAGCGAGTTCGAAAGAGATATAAAAGGGAGAAATGAAATGAAGAGATAAGGATGACTAAGCGGTTTGATAGAGTAGAACTCCGTGTTTGGGATTGAAAAGTAAACTACGTGGTTGTCTAAGAAGGTGTTTTAAGCGTCTAGTTTAATGAAGTGAAATTTGATAGAGGAAAGAAGATTATTGAAAAAGATTCATTAAGGCGGTTCAGAAGTTATTGAAGATATCCTAGATTATAGCCACTTCTAAATTCTACTAGTTCCAGTTCCTCTGAAGAAGATTTCAGGTCTGTAACTTTTGTAGTTTAGATTTAAATGTGTAGTTTGATTGTACGTGTTATTCCCCTCGTGATATCAGTTAGTATTCCGTCGTCCATAATTGAATTCTGATAATACTCCATGATAATTTATTGTTCTTAAAGTTGATTATTAATTGTGATTTCTGTCTTAAAGAAATAATAAATAAGTGATTTATTATTTGAGTAGTCTTTAATTATGAATCCTACATATCCTAACATAGATAATATGCAAAGGGGTAGTGGAGACTACGACACTGGCGCCCAAACGAAATACCGGAATTAAGAGCAGGTGCAGGATTTAGAGTTTTGCCGGAGTTATTTTTTTCGGGTAAAGAAAATGTGTCTGAGTTTCTAAATAATATCGATGATAATATAGCTTACTATGAAATACCGGCGAATCTATCGTGTGCATATTTAAAAGGTCATTTAGTTGGGAGAGCGTTAGACTGGTTTCAAGTTATCGGCTTCGAGTGTGTAAATGAAGAAGCGACTGCATTTGCAACACTTAAAAAGAAATTATCAGATAGTTTTCCGGTAATACGGAATAAATCAGAGCTAGAAGCTCAGTTTTTTTCGTCAAAACAACGGAGAGGTCAAGCCCCGTCAGACTTTATTTTTCAGCTGTTAAAAATCATAAAACTCTAAATTTGAATTATGATGAGTTAAATTGATTGATCACATAGTAATGCGACTAGAACACCAAATAATGGATTATTTAGAAGTTCGAAACCCCACAACGAAAACTCAATTGATAGAGTTGGTAGACCGGGATGAGGAACGTCATAACTGCAGGGAAAATCAGGGTTCGAGTAATAATTTTGCTAGACGAAGTTGGGATGTGAGTAGGAATCCTGAGGAAAGAAGAATAATAGAAATTGGAGAGATACTGGGGTCGGAAATAGTCAAAATGATCAAAGAGGACTAGCAGGGGTGCGAATAATTTTTCTCGTCGTAATTATCAAAATCAAGGATTCGAGGGTGGAAATCGATACAATCAGTCAAATCAGAGAACAGACCGGTATCAGAACCGTAGGATGGTGGTTAGGAAGGGTCCTAATGATGATTCAGCAAAACAGAATTGGAGGCGTGTTGATTGCAACAGCGAAAGGCAAAGAAATGCCAATTTAAACTTTCAAAGAGATCGTATTGAGTCAAATCCTCCTAATAAAATTAGACTTAATTCATTGAGATTATCACCAGTTGAACTTCCGTATGTGCCGATTTTGTTGAATGATACTTTTTTAAAAGCGCTCTGGGATACAGGTGCGGAAAAGTCATTTATTTCAGAAAAAACGTACCGGTCATATTTTTCTTTCTGTCCTTTAAAAAAATCGTTAGCTGAAGTAGTTACAGCTCAAGGGTCACAGTGCAGAAATTTAGGCACAGTTGAGTTGAAAATTAAAATAAGAGAATTTTCGCAGTTATGGAAATTTCATGTGATTGCTGAGATGCAATATCCATGCATCCTGGGTGTTGATTTCATGTCATACGCGAAAATTAGTTTTGATTTCCTGTCTAAATCGTTAATCATTCCGGATTCGAAAACGGAAAAAATGGCTGATATGTTGTCCAGAAACCCGTTAGAAAGTAATGAGGAACCAAAAGTGTCTTGTGCGGTGATTAGATCGTTAGTATTATCTTCTAGAGCAGCAATTCTCAACCGCTGGTCCGGCGGACCACCAGCGGTCCGCGGAGAAATCTTACCGGTCCGCGGACAATTTCTTCTATTCGCGAAAAAAATTTACTTATCAAAAAAAAAATAATAATAAGAACTAAATTTTAATTTATTAAATTACGAAATACAAATATATCTTGAACTATTTATAATTCTATGTAATTTATGGTTAGTACTGCACTGAAGAAAAATTCCCGAAATGCTGACAAAAGTGCGCGAGAGCGCGGCGCGTAAACCCCTCTGTTGGCGACAGACACTTAAGCCGGGGTTATAATAGTATATAGATCACAGCTTATTTGTGTTCGGTGGATCACAGAACACGGAAGCGTTGATTGAAGGAGTTCTTACAGAAGGTTAATAGATTTGATGTGTGATCTGGTACAGTTTTATCGTTGTATAGTCTGGGTGTTTTTAAGTTATTGTTAAACGAAACATTGTTATAATAATTATATATCTGTTTAACTGGATTGGACCAATATAACAGTAAGTTTATTGATTATTTATATACTTGTATGTATGTATGTATGTATGTAGGCGCTAATAAAAAAATATTTTTTAACCCTTAGTAAGATGAACCGTAAACAAGGCACGCTATTCAATTTTTTGAATACCAGTTCAATGTCTCAAAAAAATGACGACAAAACAGGAATAGTACCAGGAAAAAAGAGAAAACCATTTATCAGACACTACAACCACGAATATATAAAATATGGTTTTATTCTTTGGCCCAATTCTACGGAAGAAGATATACGTCCGATGTGTATCATTTGCCATGAAGTTTTAGTAAATGATGCTATGAAACCAGCGAAAATGTTACGACATTTGAAGGCTAAACATTCCGAGCTGGAAAAAAAGCCGCGTGAATATTTTGAGCGTAGAAAACAAGAATTAGGATTACAAACAAAAACATTTAAACAAAATTTTATTCACAACAAGTCATTATTAAAATGTTCGTACCTAGTTGCCCTTCGGATTGCTAAAACAAGAAAATCCTTTACTACTGGGGAAAATTTAATAAAACCAGTTTTAATAGACGTCTGTTTAGAAATGTTTGGACTCTCTGCTGTTGATAAAATCAAATCGATTCCCTTATCTAATGATACTATAAGAAGAAGAATTGAAAAATTATCAGAGAATGTGGAATACCAATTAATACAAACGATAAAGGAATCAACACTTTTTGCAATACAAATCGACGAATCATGCGATATTTCTAAAAAGGCCATATTAATTTGCTATGTTAGATATATTGATTTTACTTTGGAAGAAATAAAAGAAGAATTCTTGTGTTGTATAGAATTGGTTTCATATACAACAAGTGATGAGATTTTTAAAGCACTTAATTCTTATGTTATTAAACATTCTTTAGAATGGAAAAATTGCGTAGGTGTGTGTTCCGATGGGGCGGCTAGTATGGCTGGCAGACATTGTGGTGTTACTAAAAGAATTCAGCAAGCAGCTAATTCTGATTTATTAATTACCCACTGTATAATCCACAGACAACATTTAGCAGCGAAAAGTTTATCCACAGAATTACATGAGGTTTTAGCGGAATCTATAAAAATTATTAATTTTATCAAAAAAAGCGATTTAAACAGTAGGTTATTCGCAATATTTTGTCAGGAGGTTGGTGCCAAACATGAGCAGTTATTATTGCATACAGAAGTTCGATGGCTCTCGCGGGGTAAGATTTTAACCAGGCTTTTTGAATTAAAGACGGAAGTAGAAATATTTTTAAGAGAAAAAAATAATCCTTTAAGTATGCATTTTTCTGATGTAGAATGGGTTGCAAAACTAGCATATTTAAGTGATATATTTTCATATATCAACGATTTAAATTTGAGTTTACAAGGAACTTCTACAAATGCGTTTCATTTATTTAATAAAATAGATGGATTTAAGAAAAAAATTAATTTTTGGGTGGATAAAGTAAATACCAATAATATTGATGTATTTAGTAATTATTTTGATTTTATTAATTTACAACAAGATTTAAACGTATCAAGATTAAATATAATCATTGGGCATCACTTACAATCTTTAAAAAATGGTTTCGAAAAATATTTCCCATCTGAAAATACCACGTGTGAAAGAAATGTGTGGATAACAAACCCCTTCATACCATATGAGAGTAGTAAGTTAAATTTAAGTGACAGAGAATATGAATCCCTCCTTGAGATTAGTACAGATATTATGTTAAAAGCTAGTTTTTCAACAATGTCCCTAGATAAATTTTGGATCAAATTGAAAAATGAATATCCATCTCTATACGAGAAAGCAATGAAAATGTTAGTCCCTTTCGCAACTACATATTTATGTGAAGCGGGATTTTCATCTATGACGGTAATAAAAAATAAATTTAGAAATCGTCTTTCGGTTATTTCGCCGCTCCGACTTAGCTTGACTAATTTAGAACCCACAATTGAAAAGTTGATTGAAGAAGAGCAGCCACAATCTTCTCATTAACAATAAATAACAATATAAAAATTGTAGATCTTTAATTTAGTGTAGTATCACATGTTGAATTATTTTGTTGTGTTCATATGCAATGATTTTGTGATTTTTTTTATAATTTCTGATATTTTTTGTTGTAATTTTTTTCAGGGGTTTGTTACTTATTAAAAATTATTATTACAAACAAACAATAAATTATGTTAAAATGGTTGAGGCTTTCGCGGCCGTTGTTTTGACTTGAAGTAGTTCTAGTCGGGCTTAAAGGCCGTCGTTGGTTGAAATTGCTTCCTCCCGTTCCGTGGGCACGTTGGCTAGCTTTTTCTGAGGTGCTTCTATGCCATCCAGTCTGCATCCAACCTTTGAGATGGAAACACCATAGAAAAAGCTAGCCACTCGTGCCAGCGAAACGTCAGGAAGCAATTTCAACCAACGACGGCCTTTAAGCCCGACTAGAACTACTTCAAGTCAATAAATTATGTTTTGTTTTACAAATTTTTTTGATTTAATTTTTTAGTAATCGTAAGAGTGATATTTTTGTTGTGTTTCTATGTCCATGAATTTGTGATTTTTTTTATAATTTTCTGTGATTTTCGTTAAAGTTTTGTTATATATATTATATGTATGTAATATAATTACATATATTTACATTTAAATATTAGTGTACGCAAATGATAATAAACATGTTCCAATTAACGTATTTAGTAGTTCTTTAATACCTAGTAAAATTTTGTTGTTAAAAAAATATCACCGGTCCGCGAATTTTTTTTACAAATTTTACCGGTCCGCGGGCCAAAAAAGGTTGAGAAACGCTGTTCTAGAGAACAGTTGAGAGAGGAACAGAGAAATGACCCGGAGCTAGGGCACATAATGAAGTTTTTGGAAAATCCGGACGATAGTTCTGTTAATGAATCGATCTGCAGAAATTGGTCCAATGACTTTAAAATCGTTGACGGTTTGCTATATTATGCAAAATATACAACCACACTAGGTGAATTAAGGGTATTTATACCTAAAACATTACGTAAAGATGTTATGCGAGAATTTCATGACTCGCCTATGGCAGGTCATTTAGGCAAAAAGAAAACCTACTTAAAATTAAAGGACGCGTGTTATTTTCCGTACATGAGGAAATACATTTATAAATATGTAGCAACCTGCGACCAATGCCAAAAAGTCAATTATAAAAACGGATTACCAGCTGGTCAATTAATTCCCATAATAACGAATTTTCCGAATGAAATCGTGTCTTTAATTTGTTAGGCCCATACCCTGCAACTAGTCCAGAACGCTATAGATTTATTTTAGTAATTACCGATAATTTTTCTAAATGGGTTGAAATAGTTCCCTTAAGGAAAGCTTCGGCTAAAGCAATTGCCAATGCATTTTTTGAGAATTATATTGCGCGTTATGGAGCTCCTGTAAAATTAGTCACCGACAACGGTCCCCAAATGATATCCGAAGTTTTCGAGCAAGTGTGTCGCAGATTGCACATAAAACACGTTAAAACTGTGGTATATCGTCCACAAGCTAATCAAACAGAACGAGTCAATCGCACTCTTTTAAAAATGATTTCGAGTTTTGTCGCGGATAATCACACTAACTGGGATCAATTTCTGCAAGAGTTCGGTTATGCCATTAGGACAGCAGTACATGAGACAACGGGTAAAACACCGGCGGAGTTATTTTTAGGTCGAAATTTAATCACTCCTTTTCAGAAACTAGTTATGGTAACTGATGGATCAGATTTAGTTTGTGGGAACATAGAAAGGTTGTTTGAGGAAGCTAGAATTCATACAAAGCGCCAGCAAGAGAAGTGGGCGAAATATTATAATAAAAAGAGGCGTGAAAATAATGTGAAAGTTGGTGATCTAGTGTTAGTTCAAACTCACCCGTTAAGTTCAAAATGTAAAAAAATAGTAGGTAAATTTATGCCAAAGTTTGAAGGCCCATATAAAGTTCTGAGTGTAAAAAATAATAATAATTTAGTAATATTAAAATTTGGTAAAAGAATAACGGTTAATGTGGACCAGGTGAGAATTTACCATCAAAGAGAAGACAGTGTTGCCGAGTCGGAAAGTAACACTAGTAGTAATCATGGTGCAGTGACATCAATCAGGTCAGATGATGCGCAGTCGTCATTGGTGCAATCGGAGAATGATAGGGGTGGTCGTAAAGGATCGAAATCAGGAAATGTAAATGGTAGTAGAGATATAGTTGCGAATAGACGCGATGGAGTAGAGGTGAGAAAAAAACGTGGACGGACGGAATCTACTGTTTCTTCGGGGGATGGCGCATATAATTTCAGGAAAAAGAGACCTGTATATACTGAGAGAGAGAAAAGAGGAAGGCCTGAATCCTGGATTGACAATGTACGGAAGAAGAGACCAGAGGCCCAAGTAGATCGTGAGAAAAGAAAGATTTCCTCGTCAATGTCCTCTCGTCCCTCCAGGAAGCGTTATAGAAAGGTGGAAGAAAATAGTTCTGAAAGAGCAGTTCCAGGACCATCCCACAGATTCAAGTATAACAGACCTCATCAGGAAAGGAGCTGTCCATACAATCTTCGGAGCCGACGTCGAGTGGACAACAGCCAAGTTCCAGTTCTCACAGAAGAAAACAACGCCTCAGCAGGAGCATATCAACTTCAACGGACTCGATGGAAGAGGAGACCCAGAAAGTTGGAGCGCAGAGTGGACAACTCTAGGACAAGGTCATCCAGCACAGAAGCCATGGTGGGAGACAAAGCCTATGCAGATTGGATCTAAAGACTAGTCAGGTTGTATAATTCTAATTTGTTTATTTTTCCTCTGACAGACAGTTCGGAGTATTTTCCATGTGGGCTAGTCTAATTTTTTTGTAAAGTTAACGTACAAAAGTGTCACTGAGTTGTGTGCATTTTCATATCGGTTGAAAAGACTTTTGTATTAAATTTTTTTCCAAATTGTGGAAAAACATTTGTTGAATTGCAATTGTTTTGCTACACATTAAAGACGTGGCTTTATATGTGAGATTACTTGTATTGTTTGTTGTAATATATTCTATGTAAAATGTATATATTTTGTGTGTAATTATTAAGATGTATAAGTAATGTCTGGTTTCTGGGCGCGGCGTAATTAGGAATACTAACAAAAAAACATTAACAGCGCAGCGTGATTGATTGGGAATTTTTGAAAATAAAACCAGATAAGGGTTATTTAGTTACTAAACTATATATATATAATATAATGTATGCCATATTTTATGTCAATAAGGAAGTTGTATAAAAGTTCTGTGCATTTAATGTCATGTTTTAGAAAAAATTGACAAGGTTTCCTTTCAGGGCAGCAGTCCCTGAACATAGTGATGTGATGAAAGTTTGATGTCGTATGAAGATAACGTTGTAAAATTTTTTATATTTATTAGCACTTAAGTAAAGTGCATGATCAGGGTTTTTTCCTTGAAAGGTTTTCCCCTGATCTTCGCCCGAATGGGATGCACTGTAGGGAACCTAATATTGTGAAAGAACAATAAATTGAAGTGGAGTACCCTTTTGAGTAGTCATTTCTGTGTGCTAGTTTAATTAAAGTTTCTAACTTAGAGAGTTAAAATTTGCTGCAAATTCAGTGTTTTCAGGCATTCTAAAGTTTGTGAGTTAAAACTTTCTACAAGTTCAGTATTTTCAGGCGTTATAAAGTTCGTGAGTTAACTTTTTACAAGTTCAGGCATTCTAGAGTAGTTAAAATTTGTGCAGGTTCAGTGTTTTTCAGATGTTAGGTAAATTAAGCGAATTCTTGCAGGTCGTTTAGACCGTCAATAAGTCACGCTTTTTTTCTTGGAGGGGGGTTGTGACGGGTGCTTACGCGTTTCACTAACCTTCTCTTAAAAACTTTAAATTGTATTTATTTTGACCAATCCCCACTGAGAGCTTAAAGTGTGACTTATGTAAATAAGATAGTTTCGGGTTTAGCGAGTTCGAAAGAGATATAAAAGGGAGAAATGAAATGAAGAGATAAGGATGACTAAGCGGTTTGATAGAGTAGAACTCCGTGTTTGGGATTGAAAAGTAAACTACGTGGTTGTCTAAGAAGGTGTTTTTAAGCGTCTAGTTTAATGAAGTGAAATTTGATAGAGGAAAGAAGATTATTGAAAAAGATTCATTAAGGCGGTTCAGAAGTTATTGAAGATATCCTAAATTATAGCCACTTCCTAAATTCTACTAGTTCCAGGTTCCTTCTGAAGAAGATTTCAGGTCTGTAACTTTTGTAGTTTAGATTTAAATGTGTAGTTTGATTGTACGTGTTATTCCCCTCGTGATATCAGTTAGTATTCCGTCGTCCATAATTGAATTCTGATAATACTCCATGATAATTTATTGTTCTTAAAGTTGATTATTAATTGTGGATTTCTGTCTTAAAGAAATAATAAATAAGTGATTTATTATTTGAGTAGTCTTTAATTATGAATCCTACATATCCTAACATAGATAATATGCAAAGGGGTAGTGGGAGACTACGACAAGCTTCTTCATCACGTAAAGTCAATGGCCAAGTTTGTGATGCATAAGTGAGGACTGATCTTTTAAGACTTTTGTAAGGAAACAATTTAGTTCTTAATCTGAGAAAACTGGATTTTGAATAACTCTTCAAGGCATAAAAACATTTTACAGCAATGATTCTTTTATAAATTTCTGGTGACAGCTCATTTTTATTATTTATCTCAATTCCCAAATAAGTAACACTGTTAACTTTTTGAAATTTATAATTGCTAATGCTGCTGTATTTAATCTGCTTAAAATATAACTTTTTTCCCCCTTATAATATATTTATTTTATCTCGAATGTTATTTACATAGGTGAAGGAAGAATTTAAAGAAGCTGTCAGAAGTCTGAAGCCTCGAAAACCAAAAAAGATTAAAGTGTAAGCATAATTTATCCATAATTCCCAAGAATTTATTTATGTAAAATTTTACATGAAATATTTGAAAATGACTAAGTGAAATGATCTGTATTATTAATATTTTATAGACTGGAATTAACTTATTTTTTTAATGGCAGATTTTTTTAGTAATATCATTTAATTTATTAGAACAGTGTTTTTGTGTATTATAAACTCGCCTTAATTAAATTTATTCTGAATAAAATAATGTGTGTGTTGGTTTTCTTGTAATATTTTATACCCCATAAAATTTGTCTTTATTATTTTATAAAGTGATTTTGTTTATATAGTTATAGATTATATAAACCTGCATGTTACAAATTCTCTAGGCTTGATTCTTGGTTAAATAATGAAATGAACTCATAAAATTTAAGTAGAATATGGTAAATATTATTTCAAGAGATATTAATGTATTAAAAGTTGCAACAACAGTTACATACATATGTTTATTGTGCAATATCTTATTGAAAATAAATCATCAAAACACATCATTTACCCATTTGAGTGCTGAAGAATTTTCTTAATACACAAAAATGCTATATAGTTTATGTATATGCTAAAAGTGTGGAATGAAATGTGTAATTATTATATTTTTTTTTGGAATATAGTAAAAATGCTTTTAATTAATTCTAATTATTATGTAACAAGTAATTTTGTCCAACAAAAATATTTTTTATTCTCACTTATTGCAAAAATGTTTTGCTGCACAAATTTCATGGATTCCTTTTTTACTGTATATCTCGCACTGTCGCAAGTTTTACGCAGGCAATTTTTCTATAGAAAACTTTTTACCTATTGTTAGTCTTCCTGCAGTATTTTTGCTTGCAAACCATTCCTCCTCTATAGCATCAATAATGTTAGAAGAAAATTGCAGTTTAATTATTTTTTATCCGTACAATTGTACGAATATATTATATAAGCATTTAGCACTATTCTGGCAAAATTGCTGAAAACAACTTTCTTCCAGTGTTTGAGAATCCGTCTTTCATCAAGATATACAGTAGAACGTTGTTTATCCAAATCAATTGGGACTGGACACCGTTTGGATACGCAATTGTCCGGATAACTCAAAACCGAATGCGATCCAAGGTGTATATGATATTGGAAACTATACAAATATTGAAAATCATCACATGTGGGAAGCGTGCTTGAAGAAAAAGCCAAATAGGTGCAAAATATCACAATTTTACCTTCATTGTGGAAAATAATCACTTATTTTTTGCATTACCGTTGTACACCTTCATTTTTCCGCTGCAAGGTCTCTGATTTTCTTGAGCAGCAGTAGTTGAGTATTTTTAATTAATAAAATTATTAATTAAAAATAATTAAATTTTGCATACTATATACATAAGGTTATAATCAATCAAAAAATCAAGGGCTTTGAGGAGGGTCCAGATCTGAGGACCCTCCTTCAAACATCTTATACTAAATACCCCCTCCTCACCTCAAGGACCTTGTAAATAAATCATGATTGTTTTGTTTCAGCAACAGTTAATCACATCATTTTCATAAATCAATACTTATTTATATATATATATAATATTATTTATATATAACTGTCTTAATATTGATTTTTTAATTTTAGTCCCAAAGCTGTTCAAGCTCAACAACTGCCCACTCGCAAGAGTCTTCTTCGATTGGCAAAGATAGATATCGACATGTCTGAGGAAGCCATGGCAGCAAGAGCAGTAGCTGAAGCTGAAAAAGAACTCAAGGTAATTTTTTACCAAACCATGAAGTGTTTCCTTGGTGAGCATAGTCAAATTCGGGGCCAGTAGTGTACCTCTTGAGTCATGAATTTGGGTCTTACTACCATTAAAGACCTGTCATGTCTAGAGGCTGATGCACATTAAATTTGTTGAGGCTTGTAGTCATCATTTTATTAAAATATTGAAGTTGGGAGAGTAGTGTTGTTAGTAGCCGTAATGCAGGGATGGATAACGCATGCTACAGTGTAGTGCTACGGAATTGTAGTAGTGGCATGTGAAGACTTGCTGAATAATTAAAAAATTTTGAGACGATAATAAATAACCATTTTTTACAACTTTATTGGATTTGTTTTATTGGGGTTGTCTGAGACAAAAAAATCTCAAAATTTGGATCAAAATATGCATGTGAATAAATGTTTTCTACTGTGAACATAATAAAATAAATATCACTTAAAACTAGCAAATGTGCACCTGTAATAACCTAATTTTGTTATCATCTGCAAATACTAATCCTGATATGGTGAAAAAAAGTAGTAATTCAAAATCCTTATTAAGCATGTACTGAGCATTGAATAATTATTTTAAATTAAATTATTCAAGTTAGTCATTTTTATTTTATACCTAACCTAAATGATTGAACTTGTAAAAGTTTATTAACAATAACACCTGTTTGTACTTTTGTCGTAATTGTTATATTTTTAAATTTTGATTACATAGACTTACATAAAAAAATGTGCTATTTGTGTAAAAATCCCATAATAAGCTTATAAGTAACATTTTCTCACTTTTCTATAGTTTTTGGAAAAGTTGGAAGCATCACGCCTAATTATTCTTTTTTATCAAATAGTGGTACTCTTCCCAAAAAAGGTTGACCACCCCTGCCTTAAAGGAATATCTTTTTCAAAAATCTTGTTCTGTATTATGGTATCTGATTGATTTTCTGAATAAGTTCTTTCTAGTTTTTCCAAAAAAATCCTTTAAGTACCTGTTATATTACTTTACATGTTTGTCAAATATTTGAAATTATGAAAATGCAGTCAATATGTAAAATTTTTGTTGTATTCTTTTCAGCATAAAAAAAACATGCTTTTTTAAAGATGTTTATTCGTTTACAAATTGTGCGAATAACTTATCAAATTATAATTATTTTAAATTATTTATTTTCATTCTGATGAAGAAAAGGATCATTTTCTTGTCCTGATTTTAATAAAGATTTATTCCAAAATGGTTGATTTTATTTATCGAAAATAAGTTCAGAAAAACATTTGAAATTAACATTGAGGCATTAAAAGCTATATTTTAAGTTATTTTTATAAAATTAAAGTCAATATTAATATTGAAAAGTTAGGAAAAATGTATACACAGAACATTATCAAATTTGAAGATAGTCATTTGAAAATATTTACTTAAGTATTTACAAATAATTGCTTAAGTATGATTTTGTTATGGCAATAAAAGTAATTTACTGAAATTTTTTTATCCTGAAAAGGCTGAAATGAGCCAGTAACTTTTTTTTGGGGGGGGGGGGAGTGTTGTGAAATTTTCTCTTGTGAGGAAAATATAGCTTTTGAGTCCATTTCCAAATCTTGTTTCTTCAACAGATCAGGTTTTAATTAGTTAATTCATGCATTAAATGTACACAAAATTTTAAATGTCATTTAAAATTTTAAATATAATGTTCAAAAAAGGAAAAAGTTTAATAAAACATTTTTTTTATAACTTTGTATTCAATTTAAATTTATAATACGGGTTACTTTTTGTACGTTTTTTTTTTTTTTTTTTTTTTTTTTTTTTTTTTTTTTTTTTTTTTTAAATATACATTAAGGCGAAACTCAAATTATTTTCAATTTCTTTACATTATTTTAGTTATTTTTTTTCACTTTAATATTTTATATATTACAAACAAAATTATTAATATTTCAATGAAATGTATTGTACAGATGTTAAATGGCTCAAAATATTAAGATTAGAATATTATCAAGTTGAGAAGTTATTATTTAAGCTTTTAAATATGTGATTTTCAAAATTTTATAATTCTTTGTAAAAGATATTTGTGCTACCTTCTGATTCCTCCCCCCCCCCCCAAAGTCTTTAAATACTTATAAATTTCTGGAGCATTATAAAAATCTTGAATATTTAATGTTCTTATAATGTAGAGGGAAATTTTATTTGTTCGTTAAAGATAAAGCTCTAAGCTAGTAGACTTTTATTCAGGCCCATTAATTTTAATTTTTCAGGGTATTTCCTTGAGGAAGAGCAAGAAACAAAAATTAAGAATTATTAAATGTGTGACTGCTGAAATCATCAGATAATTTCAATGTAGGTTTAAGTTTTTAGACAACTAATTACAAAAAAAAATTATTATTAAAAAAAAAATTAAAATTATTTTTTATTTAAAAAAAAAAATTACGATTTTTTTTAAAAAGGTAAAGATTTGCTATATAGTGTTTTGAATTATGACAAATTATTCTATGTATATAAACATTGTAACAAGTAAGTAATTAACTCTGTTATGGTAACTTCAAAGTCATTGTGGGTTGCTCAGGGATTTTATACATGAAAAATCTTTGTTCAAACTTAACATGGATGTATGTGTTGTATCCTTCTCAAAAATAACCAAGATGAGTTTATTCATCAGTTAGTTTTAGTTTATGGTGAGAAAATGAATGCATGTAGACTAATTATAAGAATGAAACATTACTTAGTTGGGGGGGGGGGTACCATGAACGCACACACTTCAACTGAAACATAATCTCTGATGTTTCCACTATATTTTGTATTGGGAAATCTTACAACCTTTTTCGTTAAGGAAGAATTTGAATCAACAGAAACAAGTTTCATAACATTGTTTAACTTGCATCGATTCATTCTTATTACTAACTCTATTTCAGTTTGCTTTATATAACCACCCTCATTAATGTAACATATATTCTTTGTAAGAAAGTGTCAGTTAAAATCAAAATTTAATTTCAAGTTAGAAGTGGGAAGCCTCACAAGATAGCCCCTTACAACCTATTTGTATGTTATTTTATTTGTATCTATTTGTGTTATATTTTTAATTCATTTAAATGTATTTGAGTGCTAAATAATTTGTACTTAAAAAATCAAGAAAAGGGAAATATTCATGATATTTCATATTGATTTTTATTACATTTTAAAGAAAATCTTGTGTAATTGTTTCCGTTATATTTGTTGCTTATTTTTGACAGTACTGTAAAAGAAATATTTTTTGAATACATACATTTGATCAATTAATAATTTTTATTTACTTTAGGAAGTAAAACTTGAACCAGTCTTGTCTTTTAAAGATGCAATAACTTTGGATGATTATGATGATTTTGTCCATCATTTTAAGAATATTGATTTCAAAGGTTCAGCAAAACCATTTAAGGAGTAAGAAATATATAAATTTTATTTACATTTTCCTTATATTTACATTAGACATGTGGTATAATCATTTAAGTCACAAAGCAGAGAGAGTGCTTTTTGTGTTTTTCTGTTTATTTATGTTGCAGGTAGCTAAAGTGTAAGCTCTAAATGTAACTAATTGACACTATGTGCCAGAACCAATCTAATTTTTAACATCTTGTTTATTACTTTGAAAGTTTGTTCCATATGCATATCCACTTCATTAATCACATTGCTCAAAAAAATTTTAGGGAAATTTGCTGATATTCATAAAGAGTTATAAGCATATTCCATTTATTTTTGGTGAATTTTTTTCTTAACTCCTCTTTTACCTTTTCATTGATGTTGCTGTCATCAACAGGTTATAGCAGCATCAATTTCCTTAGTGGAATTTAAAAGCAGGATTTTTTAAATTCATTCATGCAAGAAACTGGAACGTCGGGTATCTTACAGTCACAACTATTTGGTTTTAACATGTTAAACTTTTTTTAAATCTAGAATTTTAATTTCATTATGTTTTTGGCTACATTATAAGAAGAAAATTTATAAAGAATTGAAAAGGGTTGTTTTTGACTCAAATTCAGAGATGGGGGGGGGGCTGCATATTAAGGAATGATTTATATTTGTGGACCAAAGATATTCATATGTTGATAATCCAAAAAATCTACACATCAAATGCAAAAACGAAGAAAAAATATTGTGTATCCTCAAATGATTGCTTGAAATTTTTATTGAAATTAATACTTTGAACTTCATGCTGAATAGTTTCTCTTTTTGCTTTCTAAGTATTTTTAGAAACAAATCCATTTTTGATTTCTCTTAAATTTTGTTGTCTCTTTATCAAATTACTTTTTTCAGATGAGCATGTGGAACACTCGGTAATTCGGTTGGCAAACCACCGCATTTAGCTATTTGTGTAGACTGTTGCAGCTCTTCAGATTCCTGTTTATGTGTATCATCAAAAATGTTTATGTAGACCAAAAATTGATTCCTTTTCTTCAGGATTATTTATTGAAAAAATTTACCTACCGTATTAATTCGAATCTGAGCCGCCCTTTATTTTCCAATGTAAATGCTACTGAAAATCAAATGCGGCTTAGAATCGAAGGTGGAAAAATTCAGTAGATGAGGGAATTGAACTTAATACTGATCGGTTAGAGCAAGTACAGGTTCATATATGTGATTAAAACTTTTTAATACAAGTAAAATAACTTAATTATTTCCTTCTTATTAGCTCTCGATTTAAATTTTTGTAAATATCAGATATTGATAAATCACTTAACACCTATTTTTTACAAAAATGAGTTGAAAATTTGAGGTGTGACTTAGATTTGAATAAATACAATAATTTACATATTCATTAGACATTTGACTGGCTTAAAACTTTTGTATTAAATTGTTTTCCATAAACAATTTATTAACCATTTATTGAGAAATTATTTGAATTAGTTCTATAGCAGTAAAGGTCAAATTTATTGATAAAGATGCTGCTATGCACAGACACTCCTTTAAGTGATTTCCAGGTACATAAATTCATAATTCTACATTGTATGCATAAATTCCGGAATGAATGTACAGAAGATATACATCAAGCTCCAACAGAAATGATGACAAAACGTTCTGTTTTTGTGACATCCTTAAAGAGTGTGAAATAACTATTTTTGCAAGAACAAAAAGTCAGTTTTGATCATTAGTGTAAACATGAAATTTCAGAGTAAAATACTTGTGATATTATTTTGTACAAACTTTTTTCACTAAGCCTGAAACTTAAATTATGATAATTTGAATCGATGTTTCTTGTATTGAGGCACAGAAATAAAAGTATCTGGGATAGTTTTTGAAGGAATAGAAAATGTTACTTAATGTTGAACTCTATTTAAATATTACAAAAAAAAAAACAATGTTAAAACAAGACAGTCTTGATTGCGACTACCATTTGAGGCTTCACCCCTTACACCTTTCTCCTGTGCAGGTGTATGCATATAAATAGCTTTTTAATACCGTAGTTAACTTTTTCACTTGCAACTTGGTTCTTCACTCCAAAAGCTTGTCAACCCTTGAGGTAGTTGTATACTTATACTGCTGACCAGTTTCACTTAACCAAAAGCTGTCATCTCTTCTGTGCTTGCTTCTTTTGTATTAGTCTATGGTTAAACAAATTGATTGAGATTTAAAAGAATTAAGTACTGTATTTAAAAGAAAAAACATGTATACTTGAAATAATGGACTATCCTATATTAAATACTATATTTTGTTATTTATGTAGATGTTGCATCATAAATTTGCAGAAGTACAATCTAAATATCATGTCCTACTGCTATGCTTGTTATTTCACCATCTTGCTAAACTTTTAGTCTTTTGAGTACTTTAATGTTGGACCATATTTTTGGAAATATTCCATTGAGTTCTCTTCCATAGAAAATGTATCCCAAATTGTAATTATTTTTTTGCAACAAAGATAGCAAAGAATAACAAAATACAAGAAGATATTTCAAATTATAAACAATGTTACTATTTTCGAGTACAGTAGAATGTCATTTATCCGGAGCGCCAAATATCCGGACCAAAGTCCAGATGCATTTTCAAACAGTGCAGTGCTGAACAGTTGTTTTGCCTGAGGCCAAAAGTGACAGGAAAACCTAAGGTGAGGGATATTTGGGGAATTTCAGTTGTGTGATATGATAAACATCTGTGTGTAATATTATGTAAGTTTGTTTCCAAGTGACGGGGTGTACACATGTTCTTTTGCTGAGTTTTGTTGATGTAGAAACCTGGATGGCATGAGATGCAGAAGACTGTGGATTTCAAATGCTAAATGATGACGAGATTATAACTTCTGTGCAAGACCCTGTGGACGATGAAATAGATGAAGACGAGGACAACAACAACGGAAGTAGCACGGGTCCATCAAATGCTGGTGCGTTTTCTGCATTAGAGGCAACTATGGAGTGATACGAACAACAATCAGAGTGCTGTCCTAGTCAACTACTGCTGCTCTAGAGAATCCGAGACCTTGCAGCAAAAAAACGAAGGTGTTCAATGGTACAGCAAAAAATAAGTGTTTATTTTCCACAATAAAGGTAAAATTGCAACATTTTGCATCTATTTTGCCTTTATTTCAAACACGTTTCCCACATGTGATGATTTTCAATATTCTTATAATTTCCGGTTTCATATACAGCACCGATCACATTCTGTTTTCGGTTATCCGAACAATCGCGGATCACGCGACAGTGTCCGGTCCCAATTGATTCTGATAAACAATGTTCTACTGTTTCTACAATCAAGATTGTGTTTCAACATGCACAAAAACAGTACAACTTATAAAACAGATAACTATTTTCAAACACATTTACAAACTTATTGCATTCGAACATACATAGGAGTAGTTTTCCTATGTATGTTGTATTGGCTGCTTATTGTAGCATTTGGTAATGCCTTACAATTTGACAAAATGGGTCAATGATATAATACATCAGTATCTTCAGCTATATCCATATAATTTTTATTTTACTCTATTGCTTTATTAAACTGTTCTTTTCTTGATATCTTATTTGCATTTCCATTAAAATAATTCAAAATATTTAAAAATTAGACCTTTTTGAAATCGTTTTTATTCTTCCATATTGGTTGTTACATTTTTAAATCCACCCTTTTAATGATGGAATATATCAGTCAATGCTCAATGTTATAGAATTGCATAGATCAAGTTTCTTATACTCTTTAAGTTTCTGCAAGTAACTTATTCAAATATGAAATGTTTTATTGGTAGAATTAAAACAAAATGCCAACACTTCTCATCAGCCCACATGTTTCATAATTACAGAATCTGCAACAATATTTTGTAATTCATAGTTAAAATAAAATTTAAATATTGTATGAGGCATCTTTGTATGAGTTATCAAAATATGGCATAAAAAGGATTAACAATATTTTTATTTAAAAAATTTTTTTTCTTTCTCTTGTGGAAAGAAAACGGGTGCATTGCTAGGAGCATTGGGGGGGGGGGAGATCCCATAAAAAATTGAGGTAAAAAGACCATCTTGTTCATTCAGTATCTAAAAACACCTTTTGAAAAAAAAGCTAAGAATTGTTAAAAGTAATAATTGGAGAAAAGGCAAATTAATTTTTTTTGTAATTTATATTTTATTCTCGTTAATGAAGCTTTAAGAGCTGTGCATGGCATACATATGAAATTATATCAGATGTAGTTTTTAAAAAGAATACGCATATGAATAAAATGAAAATAAATTCTCTACAAATCTTTTGATTATTAAATAATATTTTTAAAACATGAAGGAAAGCAATTAATTTAATTTCCTTTGTGTAATTTTGGTATCATCACATTTTTTAAAAAAAAAAATTCTATGTACTTCAAACTTTTTCAGCTATGTATCTCATTTTAAAAGTATGAAGATTGATGAGTCTAGAGTTGCAAGAGTTGTTAATGGTAGAATTACTGCAGTGGCTATTCATCCAATGCAAGAAAAGATAATTGTATCTGTTGGAAATAAATTTGGTGCTGTTGGTCTTTGGCATGTGGTAAGTTCTGTTAATATTAGAATTCATGTCTTGGACTTTTCCCCCCTTATTAAGATACAGTTGTCTTAAAATAGAATTTTATTGATTAAGTGTTATTTTTGTAGTTTTTAAATGGCAATATTATGTTTGATCTTTCTTTATTTAAATATCCTATACAAAAATGAAATAACTAGAAAAAATGGTACAATAATAAAGGTTGTTTAATGTTTATATGTTTCTCCATAAAAGAGTTAATCTTTATATAGAGTCTGCCAATAATACTGAATTGATGTCAATTATACTGAATTTTGGTAATAAAAATTGCATGTACTTATATTTGATAAAAAAGCTTTTTGAAAAAATCGTTTGTTGAAACTTCAAAATAATTTTGTGGAAATTTGTCTTGAATAGTCATCCTGCTTCTGAAGAGAGT